>PVLD010014090.1:0-53605 GCA_004027595.1 Dinomys branickii | reverse complement strand
TTGAGGTAGAGGCCATCTATTCCTATTTTTTCTAAGGTTTTTAACATGAATGTATGTTGGACTTTATCGAAAGCCTTCTCTGCATCTATTGAGATGATCATGTGGTTTTTGTCTTTGACTGTATTGATATAGTGTATTACATTAATTGATTTGCGAATATTGAACCATCCCTGCATTCCTGGAATGAATCCTACCTGGTTGTGGTGTATAATTTTCCTTATGATTCGCTGCAATCTGTTTGCCAATATTTTGTTGAGTATCTTTGCATCTATGTTCATTAGAGAGATTGGCCTGTAGCTCTCTTTCTTGGTTGGGTCTCACTCTGGTTTTGGTATCAGTACAATACTTGCCTCCAGAAATGTGTTGGGGAGAGTTGCTTCCTTTTTGATTTTGTTGAAGAGTTTGAGGAGAATTGGCATTAGATCTTCTCTAAATGTTTTATAGAATTCTGCTGTGAATCCATCAGGGCCTGGGCTTTTCTTTGTTGCTAAGTTTTGAATGACGTTTTCAATCTCATTAATTGATATTGGGTTTTTCAGGATTTTTACATCTTCCTGATTCAATTTTGGCAATTTTTACCTTTCTAGGAATATGTACATTTCTTCTGTATTTTCTATCCTATGGGAATACAGATTTTCAAAGTAGGTATTAATGATCTTTTGGATTTCTGTGGGATCTGTAGTGACTTCATGCTTTTCATTCCTTATTGCATGAATTTGAGATCTTTCCCTTCTTTTTTTGATAAGGTTGGCTAGGGGTTTATCAATTTTATTTATTCTTTCGAAGAACCAACTCTTTGATTCACTAATTTTTTGTAGAGTTTTCTTCATCTCAATTGCATTAATTTCTGCCCTGAGTTTTATAATCTCCTCATTTCTTTGGGCTCTTGGTTTGGCTTGTTGCTCTTTTTCTAAGAGTTTGAGGTGTATCATTAGGTTATTTATTTGCTGTCTTTCTATTTTCTTTGTATATGAGTTCATTGCTATAAATTTCCCTCTGAAGACTGCTTTCATTGCATCCCACAGATTCCAGTAGGTTGTACTTGCATTTTCATTTATTTGTAGGTAGTTTTTAATTTCTTCTTTAACTTCTTGTGTGACCCATTGGTTATTCAGGAGGTTGTTGTCTAATTTCCACATGTTTATTTGGTTTTTGGAGTTCTCTTTGTCATTAATTTCTAATTTCATTGCACTGTGGTCAGATAATATGCATGGGATAATTTCAATTCTTTTGCATTTAGGTAGATAAGCTCTATGTGCTAGAATGTGGTCTATTTTAGATAAAGACCCATGTGCAGCTGAGAAAAATGTGTATTCTCATGTTGTGGGGTGGAACACTCTGTGTACACCTACTAAGTCCATTTGTTCACACTTTTGGTTTAAGTCTCTTATTTCTTTGCTGATTTTCTATCCAGTTGACCTGTCTCTCTGCGCCAGAGGGGTGTTTAGGTCCCCTATTACAATAGTGTTATTAGTTATTTGATTTTTTACATTTGTTAAGATTTGACTTGTAAAGTTAGGTGCTCCATGGTTTGGTGGATAAATGTTTAGGATTGTTATCTCTTCCTCGTGCAGCTTTCCCCTAACTAGTATGTAATGCCCTTCTTTATCTCTTTTAATTGTTTTTGGTTTGAAGTTTACATTGTTTGCAAACATAATAGCTACCCCTGCTTTTTTCTGGGGACGTGTTGCATGGAGAATTGTTTTCCAACCTTGAACTTTCAACCTGTGGATTTCCTTTTGAGTAAAATGTGTTTCCTGTATACAGCATATCGTGGGATTGTGTTCCTTAATCCACTCTTCCAATCTTTTCCTTTTGACTTTTGAGTTGAGGCCATTTACATTAATGGTTATCATGGTTATATGTTGGCTTATTCTAGTCATGTTATTTACTTGTTGTTTTCCTTCTTTTGCTGACTGTTTACTTGCTTGTTCTGTTTAGGGAGTTATTTCTATTGTTGTTCTTGGGATTGTGTTCTCTTTTCTCCCTGTCTAGAATATCTTTTAGTGCTGTTTGCAATGCTGGTTTGGCACTCATGAAGTTCTTCAGTTGTTCTTTGTCATGCAAATATTTTATTTCTCCATTGAATTTGAGGGATAGTTTTGCAGGATACATCAGTCTAGGTTGGAAGTTGTTTTGTCTCAGAATCTGTAATACCTCGCTCCAAGCTCTTCTTGATTTCATGTTTTCTGTTGAGAAGTCTGCTGTGATTCTGGTGGGCTTTCCTTTATAGGTGATCTGTTTCATTTCTCTAGCAGCTTTTAATATTGTGTTCTTTTGCTGGATATCTGTGATCTTGACTATTATATGTCTGTGTGTGTTTTTCTTTGGGTTATGGATCATTGGGGTTCTATATGCCTCAATTAACTGAACTTCAGTATCTCTTATCTTGCTTGGGAAATTTTCTGCTATTATTTCAGCAAATATTCTTTTTATATCATTTGTGTGGTCTCCTCCTGTTTCACTCACTCCTATAACTCTAATATTGTTATGTTTTGCCTCATCTTGGAGCTGTTGGATTAATTTTTCTTGTGTCTTTGATGATTTTATGAGATCCTTCCTTTCCCACTCATAAGCTGCCATGCTGTCTTCCTCTGAGATTCTATCTTCGGTTTCATTTAAGCAGTTTTGCAAGCTTTCCGTGGAAGTTTTCAAATCCTGGCAATCTCTTTGGACCTGTTTCATTTTTGGTAATTCATTCCTAAACTGCTCTTGTAACGTTTCCATTTGTTTCCTATTTTCTTCTAGTCTTTTATCTATTTCTTCTCTATGTGTATGGAACATTTCTTCCATTATGGTTTTCAGTTCGTTTTTTGTCTGAGAGATCATTGCAGGTATGTGGCTTATTTCTGCTTTAAGCTCTTTTATGGCCTGTTGGAGTTGTTTCATTTCGGATGCAATCGTTTCATAACTTGCAGGTATGTGGTTTCCTGGTTACCCTGTATCGTCGCATTCAGAACTTGTTCTGGGTGGGGTTGAGTTGTGAGACTGCGTTTTGTTCCTCTGTTTTCCCATTTTTGGGTATCAGATTCAAAATGTTGAGTTATAAATTCCCCAGGCCGTTCAGCAGGCAAAGGTCTGCTGCAGAGGCTGTTCCAATGACTCCTTCTCTTTGGGAGGATGTCCCCTAAGCTTTCTGCTGAGAGATCTGCTTAGAAAGCTGCTCAGATGCTGCTTTGTGGACCTCGCTATTCCCTACCCCGAGACCTGGCTGGGGCGCATAAACAGCTTGCCGCCCCAGGGACCTTGCAGACAGGGGGCCTCGCAGGTGTTCCTCCCTGGGTGGAGCTCCTCCCCCACTCAAAAATCCTATTTTGGCGCCCAGCCAGCTCTTCCATCCCGGGAACAGTGCAGTCAGAAATGCTGCTCAGATGTCCCTCGCTGGGCGGAGTTTCTCCCCGACTGAAAAAAAACTGGTCAGGGTGCCCAATCAACTCACCCTGGGATCGTGCAGGCAGAAAAGCCGCTAAGATGTGTCTCCTTGCGTCGAGCTTCTTCCCGACTCAGAAATCCTGTTGCGGTGCTCACTTGGCTCACCTGTTCCGAGATCTGTGCCGGTCGGAGATCCTAGTGCTCCCCTTCCTCCTCAGCGTTCTTGCTGGAGCCGCTGACGCTCTCAGGCTGAGGATGCGGCCGGCTGCGGGATCGGGGCTCTGAGTAGGATCCCGTTCAGTTGCGCGGATTAGCGCAGTCTGCCCAAGGAGTGCGTTCTCTGAATTTGCTCTGCTCCACCGCCTCCAAAAATTCCTGGTCGCGGCCACCTGTGCCCGTTCGGGTTTGGGACATGGGCAGGTCTAAGCCTTTTTATTAAAGTATTAACCACAGACAGAAAAGCACCCCCCCCAGCCAAGATATTTTACCAAGTGACCCCCTTCCTGCACCAAGTGACGCCCTTCCTGAAATCATGAGTCTTCCTATCCAGATGTGTGAGGTGGATATGTCTCTTAGATAACTGGGGAGGGAAAGTACATCACGACAATGTGTAGGTAAAAATTTGGGAGCCACTTGGCAAATCATGGTAGTGCAGGCCATGGGAGTATATCAGTGAAGGTGAACCTTTTAGAGTTTTCAATGCTATAGACAGCCTGCTGTGGCACACATGCCATAGGTTTGCCACCACTGGACTAGGTGGCACTCACTAAAAAGGGATTATGGTTAGAACCCGGAAGATTTTCCACCCCAAAACATGAATTATTTCCACAGTAGGACTTTCTAAGGCGCCGAATCACAGTGGGAAATAAGCAGGATCCCACGGTCAGGAGCCACAGGGCTGGGCCAGAATGCAAGATTTGGTTTGGAGGAGAGCGTGCTGATTTCCTGCAAGCTGCTGAGAGATTGAGTAGGGTGAGGTCAGAGATGTGTCATCTGGCCTGGGTAGCAGGTCGGTCTCGGCTGACACTAAGGGGTCCTTTCACCCATGGGTGGGCCAGATATCCAGAAACAAGTTGCATGTGCAGAGGGCAGCAGACAAACACTGTGGAGTTTACAGGAGGCTGTGGTTCAAACAAAGATAAAGGTTCTCTTACAAGCCTGTGTGCTCTCGTCATGATATAGTAGAAGGCATGTCAAGCAGAGGATGGGTCTAAGTCCTAGGGAAGGGGAAGGACTCCGAGCACAAGTGTATTTCAAAGAATAGGACATGTCTCTGTCTAGAACAAAGCAGAGAGTGTCTAGAAGAAAGTAGAGAGTGGGCAGAGAGTGCTGGTCTTTCTGAAGGCTGGCAGTGGGCATGGTGGGGGCTCACATCTCCTTGTGTGGATTTTCTTTCTGAAACATCAGGCCAGGGCATTGGCTGGGAGAAGGGCAAAAGGATCTGGAAGCCGTTGGTGACCGCCTGAGATTTGGGTGCATGAATGTCAAATGAGACCAGTCAGCAGGATGGCTATCCCTATACCTTAGTTTTTTTACAGGGCATTGTTGGCACACTGACCACCCAGTGTGTGTGTGTGTGTTTGTGTGTGTGTCTGTGTAGCCAATCATCAACCAGTGTCATCTGGTAGTGAGACTGTCCCAGCCTTTCTACATAACTCTGGTGGTCTCCAGCCGCTCAGGAGGGCCCAGGGGAATGGCCCCCTGATGCTCACGGTCGTTTCTATGACAAGTACCTTTGCACTGGTGGTTTCTCACCTTTGTCTTGCTTTCTTTTCCTCAATTTCTGTTTTGTGTGTGTTTGTTGGAGGGATCATCTTTTAAATTAACTATTGTCCCCAAGTCCTTGTCCCATGCTATTCTTTCAGGGAACCCAAAGACAGCCAGCCAGTTGGGCAATGATTCATTCAGGCAGCTCATATGGAACTAAAGAAAAGAAAAAATTCTGGGCAGGAGAACTGAATTTGACATGAGACAGACTGACTGAGCAAATAAACACCCAAGCCTTAGTGTAGCTTGAGATTTATGAGCTTGGGCTTTAGATGCAGACAGACCTGAAGGCTGATGGGTTGTCCTCACATCTAGATGTGACCTTGGACAAGTTTATTCACCTCTTGGAGATTCCCATTTCCATCTAAAAAATAGCCATGGTAAGTCATGTTCTCCAACTGAGATGCATCTAAGAAGTCTGGCGCTTGCTAAGGGTGCAATTCCCAGGCTCCTCCCACTGGCGCAGAGCCAGAGAGATGAGGACTGTGTCTCTACCTGCATCACTGGGCCCCGGCCCATGGTGTTTGTACATTGCACTTTGAGAAATGCTGTCCCGGAGCACAGTCCAATGGGACAGAGAACAGTGCCCTGCTGCGTATAGAGTGAACCTTCAACAAATGTTAGTGCAGAGTGTGATGACGGTTATAATTGCTCCTAAGGTGCCACTGGCAGTTACCATGCTCAGCTGATTGCCTTCAACTGTCCTGCTCCGGCAAGGAATAGGAATTTCAGGAGTAGAGAGTGTGTGTGGCAACCACTCCAGGGGGCAGCAGGGACCCTGGGCATGAGGCCCCCAGCCAGCAGTGCCTGCAGGCCAAAACAAGCATGTCACCAACTGAGCAGCAAGGGATGGAGCCCCGTATCTCCTCCCAGGCAGCAGAGTGAGGGCAGCAGCTCTCTCCCCAAGGTGTGCCGGGAGTTGCTCTTAGCACAATATTTATCTCACCACATAAACCAATCTAGCTAGTTAGAAAAACAAGTTTTATTGCATTCTTAGGCGCTGCACTTAGCTGGCTGATCTCCTATAAAGCCATCTGTGTCTGATGGTAGAAATAACTTATCAGCATAAAGGCTGGGTAAATTGGATTAAGAAATCACTGTGTGCTGAGAAAGTGGACAGAATAAATTTAGAAAGGGAGGGGAGGAGAGGAGAGAAAAAGCCTATCTGGGAGAGAGGAGTGGTGGCTGAGTCCAGCTATGCAGCCAGGTTGCCTGGGTTTAAGTCCCACTTCGTTACCAAACTAGCTGTGTGACTTGGCTACATTGCTTGATTTCTCTATTCCTCAATTTATGCACAAGACAAGGAATTAAATGAGCAAATGTGAATAGTAACGAAGTCCTTGGAATGGTGCCCAACGTAGTAAAGAGCTCAGTGACACTAAGTTACCAGGCAAGAGAGTGATGAAAAAGTTGGGTTGTGGCGTCTGCTGGGACTGGGGTGAAGCGAGGTACCCACTGGGGGTGTAAAATTTAAATAGGTGCTCAGAAGCTCAGTAACCAAGATAAACAGTATTTTTAGAACATCAAAATTTATGATGACACAATAACCAATTTTTTTGGGGGGGGGTACTGGGAATCAAACTCAGGACCTTACACTTGCCAGGCAGGCACTTGTTCTGCTGAGCTACATCCGCAGCCAACAATAATCAAATTTTAAAGAAAGACACAATTTAAGCCTGCACCTGTGCCCTACTTCCTCAATTACCTTACCCTAATTCTGCCCCTGGACTGCCAATAAAACTTTATCTGCAAAAACAGATGGCCAGCATAGGGCCTGCAGTCTGATGCCTTGATTTTTAAGAATTATTGCACTGAAGCCAGGTGTGGTGGTGCATGCCTATAGTCCCAGAACTTTGGGAGGCTGAGGTAGGAGAATCGATAGTCCAGACTCAGCCTAGGCAACATAATAATTTAGGGTGACCTGTCTCAGCCTGAAAAACAAAAGTATAAAGGGCCTGGGGATGTAGTTCAGTGCGCAAGCCCTGGGTTCAATTCCCAGGGCTGAATTTTTTTTCTCATTGCAATAATATTTATCCTTATTACTGAATTTTTTGCCCTCTCATTTAAATTTTACTGCCCAGGTTAATGCCTCCCTTGCCTCACCCTGTTCCCAACCCTGTGTGTTTTCTTTCTCTAACAATTTCAGAGAAATCTGAAATCATATACTCTACTGACCTCAGAGTTCTCTGAGGCAGTTGGGAGTTTCTCCCTTAGCTGGAGGAAGCAGAATATCAATCAATTAAGTGTGTGGTACTTTGGGGGCGGTGTGAGGTTTCAGGAACTGCTCAAGGTCACCTTCAGGCTAAACTCCCAGCCCAGAAGAAAAATCTGGCTTGATGTCCTCTCCTTCCACCCTCAAAGTATATTTCTGAAATTAGACTAAACGCGGGGGGAAAGGAAGGGCAGAAGGGGTAGAGGGCAAGATGGGAAATTCCAGGGCTGCTACTCATTGCCTCTTTGTTGTTTTAACCTTCTCTGTGCTCTTCAAAAGGAGGCATTTGTCAGTGACGCTATCAACTTTAGTGCCCTTCGCATTTATGGCTTTGGATTTAATAGCAAAGACATAAACATATACTTTTCATCCATTTTCGCTGTTGCTCACTCAGCTCAGACAACAGCTAGGGTTATCATAGCCCTTCTGAGGAAGTTATTATGGGGCCTGTGGTTCATCCTCGCCCTAGCTGAGCCATAAAGGACTGTGTCTCGGTATACAGGGGCACCAACAGCATGCCCAGTCATTATCCAGGGCCCCTACCCTACCCCATTTGTTAAGATTAATCTCTCTTTTCAAGCATTAAAGTCAACTCGTTTTTACATCTCCCCTGACAGTTGCTTATACACTGCAGTGGTTCAAAACACAGGCTGGAAACTGACCTTTCTGGAGGGCAGATGTATAGGACTTGCCTTGAACTTGCAGCTCCTCTGGCCTTTGGCTGGAGCATTGGCGCTTTGGCTTTGTCGGGGCCATGGAGCTGCAGGCACAGCCTCTCACTCCAGAAGCAGGGAGGAAACACATGTTCTCCCCGGTCCTGCTGCCAGCAGCGTGATGTGAGCCAAGCCACTCAGCTGGCCTGGGCCTAGGGCCCTGTGCCAGGTGAGAGGAGCTGTGACATCAACGGTCATCTCTTTTAGGGGAAGGCCTGGAAGTCAGAATCTGGGATAGTCTGAAGGCAGCCAAAGGTGTGATCATGCAGCTCAGCTGGGGGTTGCACTTGCAAATGTAATACCTGGGCAAAACATCCATTAATTTGGAAGCCTGCGCCTCTCTGGAGTTAAAATGGGAGTGTTTGCACTGACGTGAAGTGGAATACATAAATGTCTCAGAAGAACAGGGAAAGAGACATCAAAACACACATGTGGCGGTGGTGGCACGCACCTGTGATTCCAGCTACTCAGGAGGCCTTGGCATGAGGATTGCAAGTTTGAGCCCAGCCTGGGTAACTGAGTGAGAACCGGTCTCAAAATGAAAAATGAAAAGGGCTGGGGATGTAGCTAGTGGTAGAGCATCTACCCGACATGCACAAGGCCCCGGATTTAATCCCTAGTACTGCAGTAACACACACACGCACGCGCGCGCGCACACACACACGCACACACACACGCACGCACACACAATCTCTCCCATGCAAGTGTCCTATCATAATGAGGCAGTTCTGACAAAGCAAAGGAAGCATTAATTTTCAGTTCTCTGTTCCTCTTCAGCATGAAGGTTTGTTTTCTTGCCTTAATATGAGTTTTGTGACACCCTAGAGGGTATAAAGACTATTCATAAGTTATTTTTAAAGTATTAAATTTATTAGAGTTGCATTCTAGTTTTTCCTCAAACTCTTAATGCCAATTTATAAATCTCATTATCGTATTTGCAAATGTTACATTTTAACTAAATCCCATTAAAGGAGGCTTTGTTTACTATTTGATTTTATTTATTAAAACTTAATTAAGCCGTTTAAAATATTTTATAGAGCATTTATTAGTTGCCTGTACTCAGTTTCCTTATTAAATTCAGTTTACTTTGGTTGTATGAGTTTTCCAAACTTTCCATGTTTTAGCAATTCTTATAACTTCATTGAATTAAGCCATGCCAATATGGTGACTATTAAGGTCTCTTAATAGTACTATTTTATAATAGGTGGCAATTTAAGTATTGCTAGCCTAAGTAATTTACTCAAATTCACATTTCAAACTGAAATGTATGGGGATGATGGATTAACTCTGTCAAGCTCACTTCTCTTTAAAAGTATAACTGTAAGAGAAGAAATGAGTGAAACATTTTTCTTTAATGCAAAAATGTCATGCAGCTTGGCTGTTCACACATATTCCTTTACTTAATTCTAAATCCATATTTAAGAGAGTCTAATCTAGGAAACAAATATCATATCACACACTTGAAAGCTAACTGTTCAGGTGCATTTAAATTCATTCTGTTAGATTCTTGAAATTTCACAATGGCCAGAGACACCTGCTGGGATGGAGATTAGACTCCTACTGTGGCCAGGGTCAAACAACTGCATCATATTTCATCTGTACCAGGTCTTTGGAGCTCGGCCACAGTCATACGAATCCATCTTGGGTGTACTGGAATTTGCATTTCTTTGACTTTCATGATACTGGAACTTTTGCTCTTAAAATTGTATGTGTTTTTCTGATTTTTAAATGTATATTCTTACTGATATTAAAACTATATGACTGGTTTCTATACAGCAAAAGACTGTATTTCACTCTTGAATAATGTTATAGGTTGAATTGTATCACCTCAAATCATATGTTAATGTCCTGAAGTTTGGTACCTCAGAATTTGGCACTATTTGGAGAATGGGGTCTTTATGAGGTAATCAAATATTAGGGTGAGTTGTAATCGTGAGTGGTTTCTTCATAAAAAGAGGGAAGTTTGGACACAGAGAAAGACATGCACAGAAGAAATTTGATGTGAGTGGGGCCAGGGCATTGGAGTCAGAGTTGGAGCGCCACATCTATAAGTCAAGGAAACTCCACAGCTACCAGAAGCCAGGAGGCAGCCAGGAGCAGGTTTTTCCCTGGTGCCTCAGAGGGAGCAAGGCCCTACCAGCACCTTGATTTGATACTTCTGGCCTCCCAAACCCTGAAACAATAAATTCCCATCATTTTAAGACAGTTAGTTGTGATGCACTGTGATGGCTGCCCTAGGACACAAATCCAAGTAGTAAGGAGGTCATTCCTTTAACAATTTGTTTCTGCCAACTGGGAAGTGTGTACCTCAGTGTTCAAGGACACCGCCTCTGTCTGGCTGCTGTTTCATTAGTTTGGTGAGCTTTTGCCTCATGGCAGCGGCCCTCATGGTTCTGCCCTGTAGACTCTTGCCCACAGCTCTTGCCGCCATCTTCTCTGTCACCTCCCTCCAGAGGCCGTCCTTGACCACCCAGTCTAAACTAGCAGCAGCCACTGCCATTCCCCCCGCTTTCCGGACGTCTTAGATCTCAGCATGGCTGGAGACATGAGTCCAAATTCAATCTTTTCCATATCCCTCACCTGGTACTAAAATAAAATAAAAATGAATCTAAGATCTGTATATTAATACAGAAACACTCTTTTGGAAGATAAGACAGGTAAAAATCTTAAAGACATAGGTATAGGCAAGGACTTTCCATACAGAACCCCAAATCCATAAGAAACAGCACCAAGAATCAACAAATGGGATCAAATTTAAAATACCTAACAGAGTAAAGAGAAGCCTACAGAATGGAAACTGTTTTGCCAGCTATTCCTCAGACAGAATATATAGAACAGCGCTGGTGAACCTACGGCAGGTGTGCCACAGCGGGCTGTGTGTATCACTGAACACTCTAAAAGGCCATCACTGATCTAGAATGTGTGAAGAACTCAAAAAATCTAGAATATGTGAAGAACCCTCAAAATAAAAGACCCAATCAAAAAAACCGGCAATTGAAATGAATAGATACTTCTCAGAAAAAGTACAAGTGGCCAATAAACACTGAAAAAAATATCCGATGTCTCTGGACATTAGAGAAATGCAGATTAAAAACAACACTGAGATTTCATCTTACTCTAGAAAGAATGACCATCATTAAGAATTCAACAAATGCTGGCAAGCCTGGGGGAAAAAGGAAACTTCTACATTGTTGGAGGGATTGTAAATGTAAAACCACTGCGGAACTCAATATGGAAATTCCTCAAAAAGTTATAAATAGAAAATTCCATTCAACTCAGTTCTTTCCCTTCTAGTATCTTCCTGAAAAAGTTAAAGATAACAAATTATGGTGATACATATATATGCATGTTTATAGCAGCACAATTCCTAATAGCTAAATCTTGGAAGTGGCCTCTATGTCTATCGAGAGCAAGGTGCATAAAGAAAATGTGG
This sequence comes from Dinomys branickii, assembly GCA_004027595.1. Classification (NCBI taxonomy): domain Eukaryota; kingdom Metazoa; phylum Chordata; class Mammalia; order Rodentia; family Dinomyidae; genus Dinomys; species Dinomys branickii. Next base: position 42,108 of record PVLD010014090.1, on the reverse strand, counting down.
TATTTATACACAGTGGAGTACTACTTTGTTAGAAAGAAGGATAAACGTGACTCGTTCATAGGTAGATAGATAGACCCTGAGACCATAATGTTAAGTGAGGTAAATCAGACACACAAGTTTAAATATCACAGGATTTCTCTTATATGAGAAACCCAAAGTATACACAATTTAAACAGCAAAATAAAAGATAACAGGAAACAGAGACTTTTGCAAATGGGAAGGGGAGCAACACATGGCAGGAGGGAGGGGGAAGGAGATTTGAAAAGAATTAAAATGCACACGTAACAACTCTCCATAAGGAGTGTGATCATTATGCACTGCATAATGCATAGTTACTAAGCAAAGGTTTTAAAAAGTGGTGTCCTCAGTCAGTGAGTCCTTGGGATAGTGGTTACAGATGCTGGCTCCAGAGTGGGCCCTGATGTGCCTCTAGCCCTGTGGCTTGTTGCATTTGTGTGTGTGTGTGTGTGTATGTGTGTGTGTGTAATTTAGAACTTCTCATTCAGCCTTGCAGAGACATGGCATCCTAACCCGCACAAAGGCACACAGTCAGGGGACTTCCTAGGAGCCAGATGGGGTTCAAAAGCTCCGTTCCATGCCTGGCACAGAGCATGTGCTCAGTAAGTGCAGAGAAACTGCTACTGCTGTCTCTCACCTCTACCCTATTTCCAGGCACCTCCTTTTCATTACTATTTCACTTTGCATTTGCTGCGAGTGGGGGCAACACTCAAAGGAGGGTGGGGTAGAGGAGAAAGCACTAGGTTATTAGCAAGAGGACTGGTTTTCCCTGCATTTTCTGTAACCCTCTGCGTGATCAGTGGCATCCCTCAGCCCCACTAGGCTAAGTTTCTTTAGAAAGCAGGCTCGCCTGTGAAGGCTTCTGCTCCTCTAATTCTGTGACTACATGGTCCAAGGACCAGGCAACACCCACAGGACTGCCCAGTTCTCACTTGGAGGGAGGGTTAGCTGTGTGCCCTTGGCTAACGGGGTCTTTGGGGCACTAATAACCAACAGTTCTTTCTATTTGCTTTCAGATCCTGTTGCACCTGCTGGCAGGCTACACAGGCTCTTATCAACAATTTATGGTCACCTAATGTCATGTTTTTATCAGCAAAGCTAATCACATTTTAAGCTCTTTTGACTCTTTCTGATTGGAATAATTGCTTGCTTTTACTGCCTAACAAATCTTTAAGGGCTGGTGTGATTCTTTGCTGTGGGAGAGCTAGAAGATGGTTCTGGAAAACTCCAGATATTTCTGCCCCAGGTAGGGACCTGTTAAATGAAAATGGCAATGACTAGCTCTGCCCTGGGTGCTATGGGCCTTGGTTCTGGCTGGCTAGATGCTGGCTGGTATTTCTCTGCCTTCCTGTGTCTCTAAAAAGCTATTCACCATTCAGAGTTCATCGCCAACATTTCCCAGCTGTGATGGGGTTTGTGAAAAGAAATACAAAACAAAGAAAGCTTACACAGTTGGTGGAGTTTGTCTTTGGGATTTGTAAAGAAGCTTACACTGAATTACCTAAAATGTGAGATAGTCAAGAAACACTTTTCACTTATGTCACCTAATGTCTCCATATTATGTTTAGAATGTGGAATTCTTGTGAGTAACACTTCTTAGCATCATGGTGAAATAATTTTGAAAATATTTTAATTGTTCTCTTGATCTCTTCAGCAGAATTGAACCTTCACTGTTGCTTCTTTTTAGCGGACTCTTACACAGAGCTGTGGGTTTAACTACCAACCGCCAAATGCAGGACAACTGCCTGAATCCTCTGCCCTGTGTTTCTCACTGTCCATCCTCGCTCACAGACTGTGTGCGTTTTCCTGGCTTCCCTGAGGTAAATTCCCCTTCTGCTTCTACAGTACAGTGCAGGTCTATACTTCCTATCAGGGGACCTGACCCTCGCAGTCTTCACTTAAGCAGGTCCAAGTATCATCTCCCACATATTGAGCTTGGGGTGGTGCCCGTACTCAGCATTTTAAAACTGGCTCTTTTTTATTTTATGTTTGTTTGTTCATTGGTTTTCTGAGACAGGGTTTTGCTATGGAGCTCAGCCTGGCCTGACACTTATTATGTAGTCCAAGTTGTCTTTGTGATTCTCCTGCTGCAGCCTCTTAAGTGCTGGCATTACAGACATGTGCTGCTGTGCCTGGCTCTTATGTTACTTGGTAAATAGGTGTTCAAGAAATCAGGCCATACGCTATTTGAGAGAAACTAAGATGACAGGAAGCAGAATAAACAGAGGCCGGGGTAGACATTGTGTGTTGTTCTTTATTAGTCTGCCAGGGCTGCTGAAACAGTGTGGCTCAGACAAGAGAAACGCATTTTCGGAGAGTGAAAGTCCTCGGATCAGGGTGTCAGCATGACTGGTTCCTTGGGAGGCTGTGAGGGAGAATCGCTTCCATGTGTTGCTCCTGGCTTCTGGTGTGTTGCTGGTAATTTTGTTATTCTGTGGTTTATTGAAGTTTCCCCCCAGTTTCCACCTTCATCTTCACAATGGCATCCTCCCTGTGTGTGACTGTCCCCACATTGCCCTTATATAAGGCCGTGAGCCATACTGGATTAGAATCCCTCTGAACAACTTCATTTTACTCTGCCCACCACTGTAGAGTCCCTATGTCCAAATGATGGTACATTGTGAGGCACTAGGGGTTACATCTCCATAACAGTTTTGGGGGGACATCATGTAGCCCATAACACTGAGCTATAGGAAGCCTTGAATGGTGACAGTACAATGACTTGGCCTGCTCATGGTGAAAAGCCAGAGGAAGGGGCTGTGGACAGTGCCTTGATGTGACCTGTAGAGGAACCAGGTTATGTCACTATTGCACCAGAATCCCTGCATGGTTTGGATAATATTTGAAAAGGTTTGGGGTATCATCTACTCTGTAGCAAAGCTGGTGTTTTCAGGAAGCAAAGTCATTTTAAGTGAGGCACTGAATGAAATTGTGGACCCTTGCCCATGTTAAGAGTTCTTCCTGCCCTAAGGTCTTGAGCCTGGGACATCAGCTTTTGTCTTGCCTTCAGACTCAAACTGAAATGTAGTTCCTCCTGATTTTTGAACATACAGGCTTTGGGACTGGGCTCACTATTGTATTAGTCGTCCTGTTGCTGGGGCACAGTGCCTGATACCTGCAACTTCAAGAGGCAGAGCATTAATGGGGCTCACAGTTCAGAGAATTCAGTCCGTGGCTGACTGGTTTCAAAGCAGAAACATCCTAGTGGCTGGGCATGAAGGAGGAAGGCTGCTTACCCTACGGCTGCCAGAAAGCAGAGAGGGGCGGGGAAGGAACTGGGGAGGGAGATGTACCTTCCAAAGACACGCTCCCTGTCACCTACCTCTTCCAACCAGGTCCTACCTCCTAACATTACATTTAGTTATACATTCGTAAATCCATCCAGATGAGAACAGTGCCCCCACGATCCAATCTCCTTCCAAAGCCCCACTTCTGAACACATGGACCTTTTGGGGAGTCATTCTAGGCCTAAATTATAACACATATCTTATGATGTTTATTGTTTGGCCCTTCATAGAAAAGTTCACTGACCCTCTCATCTAAGTTCCCATCTTCTGCTAGAAATGGAAAATATTGTGGGGATCTCAAGTCTATCAATAGCACAATACACTTTTGGTTCTTTTTAACATTAAAATATCCCTATTGATATTTTATAGGTATTTTTTAACATTAAAGGACATTTTCCCAGTGGGTATGATTGAGGACAAAGCTCGCATCTTTTTTGCAGAGGCCGGTAAATGCGGGAGAGGCATGCAGCTGCCTCTCCATTTCTTTGGCTGGCTGGCTTTGTGGGACGCCTAGCCTCGACCTAGGTCTTAAAGATGAGTAAATATCAGCTGTAACTTGGCTCCGACTCCCTGACTAGGGCTCTCAGAGCTTCAATCACTGCAGTTGAGTTTGTCACAGCTTTCTCTCCTACATTGTCTTTCATCTCCTTTTATGGCACCATTTTGGATTTGTCTTGGAGCAGTCTTGGTTTATTGTCCTGAAATGTGGAGGGCTTTGGCTAGTTTCAGAGTAAATCGTTGCAAGTCAGAGCCCTTGCACGCAACCCTGGTTCTCCTGCTCTTGCTTGGTGGGAGACACCTGGGAGGCCCTGTGCCCAAGGTCACACAGAGTTCATTCTGCCAGAGAACAAGGCAGCCCCTGTGAATGATGGCCTTGCCTGCAGCAGACCCTGGCTGGTGGTTTTACAGGCACAGCCAAACAAGAGAGACAGTTGTGCTCAAAGAAGAGGGAGATTTTTAACCAGATTGTTAAGCTAAGAGGATACTGACCTTTGTATTTCCTTGATAGTTAAGATACAAGATCCTGGGGCTGGGGTATAGTTCAGTGGCTCAAGTGCCTGCCTGGCAAGTGCAAGGTCCTGAGTTCGATTCCCAGTACAAAAAAAAAAAAAAAGGAGAGGGTACCAGATTCTGAAGTTACAGATGAGACTCTTGAACTACAAAGGGAGACTTGTCAGGCAGCTTGATCTTGAAGAACACCCTCTACTACTCCAGGGCCTTTGTACTTACACTTTGAGTCAGCCTGGAACTCAGTGCAGACTCAGCACAGCTGGCTCTTCCTCAAACTTTTAGTCTATTTAAATATTGGAGAAGTCATCTCTGATAATTCAGCTTAAAGTATATGGCCTCATCTTAACTGCTCATTCATTTAACGTTCTGAGAAGTGCCTGGAGTGTCTAGGAATTGTTCCAAGGACTGTGAGAGTACAGTGAGTGGGGGAAAGGTTAAAAGTCCCCGCTTCCCTGTGGTGTTTCTCAACCTCTGACAAATATGTGAGCCACTTGGAGGGCTGGTAAGACAGACTGTCTGAATCAGTAGATCTGGGGCTGGACCGGAGAGCCTGCATTTCTAACATCGTCCTAGATGGCACCGCTATCTCAGGGACCCACTTTGGGAACCGCTCATCTGGTGGGCTCTGTGCTTCTCTGGCCTGCCTGGGACTGTTTCCTTATCCCACTTGGCGATCCCTATTCATTTGTTCTTTCTTTTCTTACCGTGCTTTTTCTTCTGCTTCCCCTGCCCACCTTGTTTGTGTTGGCAGGGAGACCACCTCTGCCTTGTTCCCATTGTGTCCAGGGGCCCAGCACAGAGCAGGTGCCCTGAAAGGAGTAATCTTGAACGGATGCAGGGTGACGGCTGGCAGTGAGACTGTTGGCAGAAGGGGCAGAAGGAACTGGGGTCAGGTACTTGTCCCCCGGGGAGACCTCAGTGCTCCTGTGGATCACTGCAGAGCAAAGGAAGGCTCGTGCCATGGGCAGATAAGCTTCCAGGGCAGGTGAGAGAGAAAGTGGCTGAGTATGTGACTGTGGGGTCCACAGGTGTGGTGTGGGGGATGTGAGGGAGCGTTTGCAATTGCCCTGTGGCATTTAAACCTCGAGGCAGCTATTTTTTTTGGAATGAAGAGTAACACTGAACTACAGCCCCAGCCCTTTGCATTTATTTTTTTAACACAGAGTCTCTCTAAGTGTCTAAGACCCAGGCTAGTTCCAACTGGTGATCATCCTGCCTCAGCCTCCCAGAGTACAGGAGTTATAGATGTACACCATCATGTCTGGTACATCCAGGCAATGTTTAAAAACAGTTCCCAGAATTTGGGCTCTAAGATAACTCTGTGAGGACTCCCTTCCATCTGTATGATAGCTGAGATGTAATGCACAGAGCTCTGCACTATGGTCTCAGCCTGAGGACAAGAAGAGGCAAGGTAGACAGCTACACTCCCTGTCCAGAGACAGATGGACCCTGCCCTGCCAGTTCCGGTAAAGCCCACAGTGTCATCTGGGCATCTTCAGGAACTTTCTAAAACATGCTTTGATGATCTGGTACCATTTTTAATTGATGATCCTTGTAAGAGATCCCCAAAGGGCCTTCGTCCATTCCCTGAGCAGTGTTCAGGCATAGGAGATGGGGTGTAATCCACTTCCTAGGCCTCAAGTTAATAGCAGGACTCTCAGCACCAATGAAGGGACACCAGCCTCATGGTCCTTACAGATCTATTTGACCTCGGATCAGATCCAAACTGGGCTGTGCAAACTATGAGCTGCTTGTGATTGTAAATATAATGTGGCACATGTGTTCATTTGGGGGCATCTGTAGAGCTCAGAAATGCTTGAAATAATCTACTTCCCAGAAAACCAAAGGGAATTTGGTTTGAGTTCAAAGGCATACATTTTTAAAATTATGATTGTATGTAATAAAATTTGACATTGTAACCATTTTAAGTGCTTATGTCAGTGGCAGTGACTACATTCAGGATGTCCTGCAACTAATACCACTATATTTCCAAAATATGCCCACTCACCCACACAGCAACTCAACCTACTATGTAAGCAGTAACTCTGCAGCTCTTTCGTCCTGTCCCTGGTAACAGCTTTCAGACCCTTTTTCTATGAATTTGCTTATTCTAGCCATTTCATGTTACTACAATCGTGTTTTATTTGTGCCTTAATATCTGTGAAGTGGAATCAACTTAGCATAATCTTTCAAGGTTCATCCATGCTTTGGCACATATAACAACTTCATTTCTTCTTTATGGCTGAATAGTATTCCACTGTACATTTTTTCATTAAATTACTTATCCATTAAAACATTTTGTTTGTACTTTTAATTATTGATGGATGCACAAGCTATTTCCACTTCTTGGTTATCAGGAATAATTCTGTGATAACATTGGCATATCTGTTCAAGTCTCTGGATTCAGTTCACTAAGGTATACACTTAGAAGTGAAACTGCTGAATCATTTGGCAAAACATTTATACTTTATCTGTTTTCTTTAGTGTTAGGGATGGAACCTAGGGCTCTGCACATGGTAGGTAAGCACTGCTCCACCGTGCTCTGTCCCCCGTCCTCTCTGCTACATTTTTGAGGAACCACTAAACTTTTCCACCACAGTTGTGGCAGTTTTGCATCCCTACCAGTAACATAGGAAGACTACAGTTTTTTGTACCTTTGCAAACACTTGTTGCCTTTTTGATAGTAGGTGTTGCGGTGGGTACAGTATGGTATCTTCTGGTTCTGACCTGCATTCCCTAAGAGGTGGGTGATGTTGAGAATATTTTCACAATTTTACCCTGTATTATTGTCTTTGGAGAAATGCCTATTGGAGTCCTTTGCCTATTTTTAGATTGGGTTATCATTTTATTCTTGTGTTGGTATAAAGTCGGTTCATAGTTTATTATGCTGAGTTCTTTGTAAACTCTTTATACTAGATTCTCACTAGATTTATTATTTGTATGTTTTCTATTTCATAGCTTGTCTTTTTACTTTCTTAGTAAAGTCCAACTTATCCATTTCTTTTCTTTTTCACATGCTTTTGGTATTGTTAGAAAGAGCTAGAAGGTTTAGCAGTTGATTTAAAAACTTTGTCAAATGTAAGTTTTCAAAAGCACCACTTCCAACATGGATGGCTTGCAATCCAGGGAGTAAGCAGGCCCACGTGCTTAAGGTGGCAAGGTCCCATTTGAAGCCTTCAGCTTCCAAAGTACAGGTCACTGAAAGTGGTTCTCAGAGTCTCCTGTTCCCACCAGGCCCTTGTTTCCTCATTTCACAGGATGCTGCTCCAACTAACACACAACAGGGCAGCTTTGGTTTCTTAGATGTTTGCAAAACCCACATTCCATATCTTCAACTCCCTGCTTCTCAGAGAATGGAAAAGCTTAAATTTTAATTAATTAGGAATTCATTTAGCCCGCTTTGTGCTTTCTGTGTCTCTAGTTTATTGGCTCTGAGCGGCTACTTTATGAATGTGGTATTTAGTGCCTTTGGAAGCTTGTGGTCTCTGCTTACAAGACTTTGGAGATCAGTTATGGCAGGAAGATCTGATTGGATGGCAGCAGAGGTCAGGAAACCTCTCTGCTCATGTGGAGCCATTTATACTGTTTTACACAGCAAGGACCCATTCAGGAGAGAGATTTTGAGGCAGAGGTAATCAGACAAGTCGTGTGGCCTTAAAACAACTTAAACTGTCCTCTTTTTTATGCATGAATGGAACTTCTATGGTTTGTGTCTACACATCCCCCCAAATCCTCATGCAGTTTTACGGGGGGCTTTTTCAGAGGTGATTGAATCTACAGTGTGTGATTGGTTCATTTTGTGATGCTAGGATTAAGGGTTGGTGATTACTAAATTAGTCCACTGATGGGTTTGGGTCTACCCAAGTTCTGATAGCCTGGATACAATATAAGGGACAGAAAAAGGCTTGTCTCTTGCTTGCTTTGCTACCTTTTGCACACCATGAACTGTTTGTCCTCTGCAGTGCTTGTCTGCCAAGCCACCCTGCCTAGGGGGCCAACTGCTTATGGACTGAAACTTCTACACACTGTGAGCTAAATAAACCTTTCCTCCTTTAAGCTTGGGTGTTGGGTATTTTGTCTCAGCAATCAGAGAAAAGTAACTAAGATTGGGACCATCTCATTAATCAGGTGCCCTCCTGCAAGAACTGGTAAGGAGGCAGTAGCTGTGAGGAAGGCAAGAAGAAACTGGTTAAGGTGCTGCTTTGTGTTTCATGGTGGGTGATGAAAACATAGCCTGGGATAAGGAAATATGTTCTTTCCCGTAGTCACCTTGGTTAATGTGTTGACTAAGCCAGCTATGTGGGTACTGTCTGCTGTGGCTTAGAATTGGGAAGCACAACAGTGATAAGCGGGTTAACTTCTGACCTGGAAAAAGGCAGGGGACACAGTGGTCACCCCAGGTGACCAGAGAACAGGTATCTGCTAAGATATATGAGCCCCTCCCAGAGCTAGAACCTGAGCACTGTCCCAGGGGCCTAATACCCACTGCAGCGATTAAGTGGGGTCAGAAGCAAGTGCTGTCACATTTTCCCACAGCCACATACCGCCTGGTTGTTTGATACACCTTCTGTTTTCTTATCTGCACAATAAGGATAACAATCCTACTGACAGGCCTTGTGGTTAGGGGAATTAGCACATATAAGAAATTTGGCATAATTTCCTGCATGTAATAGGTAGTCAATACTGTGGCTATTTACGTTCAAATCAGTACTTTGGCTGCTTCAGAACTCTGTCTCCTCTCCATCTCTTTACTCACCATTCTATTATTTCCTCCATTTCCTTCTAGCTTCAGCTACACTGATTGCCTTTTTATTGTTGTCATTTCAAATAAGCCACATGTGTTCTACATCAGGGCCTTTGCTGGTGCTGTCTCCTGTGTCTGGACTGGAACCACTGTCTTGGCCTAGTTAATTCACATTCATCTCAGATCAACTGTAATTTTTTCAGGAGACAGTCCTGAAATACGTGACATTGGCTCTCTGCCCTTTTTCAAACTTGCTGGTATTTTACAAGAAGCATTTGTGTTGTGATTGCATTGCTGTTTTCTCTTCCTCTAGACTGTTAGGTCTTTGGGAACTCACCATGGCCAAACCAAGTCTCCACACGGTAATGCCTGGCTGAAGGAGTCCATGCCAACTTCTGACTTGGCTCCCGACAACACAGGGTGGTCCCGATTCCTCACGCTGAGCCTGCCAAATCAAGCCCATCACAGCTGGGATGGCAGCTGAAAAGGCAGACTAAGTGCACAATTCAATTCAAACCTAGTACTGTATATTCTTGAGAGACTTTGATGAGGTCTAGGGAGTTAGTTCCATTTGGCTTTTGAGAATTTTGGCAAGACTCACTAAATTGTGAGCAAGTTTAAATTTTCAATTGCCCCATTGAAAGCAGGCTCATTAGTTCTCCATTTTTCATTTTTGAACAATAGCTAGGGCAGCGAGGTCAGCCTTCTGCCACTGAAAGGGAAAACCAACCTACAGGCAAGCCATATGCCCCAGCAGACGAGGCCCTTTCAGCTTTAGCTGCAACTAGAAGCTAAAGAAAAATGAATCATTTAAACGGAGAAGTCCACCTGAACGACACCCACAGAACCACACTTCTGTAACTGCTTAGGGGAACTCATATTTAATCAAAATTGAAGGCTCTAGCATTTGCCATGAGAATTTTAGCATTTTATCTCATTTTAGTGATTCCTTTTTAATTAGTTGATGGTTCACAGAAATCCTAAAATGCTAAAACAACTGGGAAGCAGAAATAAAAGTGGGAATTGCAATTTCTTATGACAGTATGTTTGCTTCCTTGGTTTCAGGCAATTTTGCTAACAAGTAACCTGTAACCTACTTCTAGGCTACAAGTAGATAATTATTTGGTCATTTTCATCCTTCAGTTTATAATCCTAATTAGTTCTCCAACTGATATTCCCTAGGCGATGTACAGCCCTGCCTCATCATATTTGTGATGCTCCTGTTTGGGGTCTCCTGTTTTCATTTAAAAGATAAAAAGCCTAATTTGTGCCCCGCTTTACTATATTTTTATGTGTTGTCATGTGATCTTGCTCAGAGTTAGAGTGTTTAGTAATTTAGAAGTCAAAGGGAACTGAGTAAAAGGCCTGCCACTTTGAAGCAATTTCTTTTGTTTTACTCACACATACATTACAAAGGTTAACATCATCTGAGCACACTTTGCTTCTTGAGGAATGGACGGGGGAATGGAGGTGACTGTAAAGGGCTTGGTATGGGGTAATGCGAAATTCAAATCATATCTCTCTATTCTTCAGGCAGAGTTCTCAGTGTGAGTCTAAAATCTTGATAAAGTTGGCTGCCTTGCACAAGTAACTCAGGAATTTAGAAAGTGGGGGGTTAAGTGTTTCACACATGCATGCCTGCCATTCTCTGAATCAGCAATGTCTAGAAGTATGTGAACCATGTACTAATCCAAATTCAAGGTAAAACAAGAAATTAGGAAAATGACTTCAACATGTGTAAAACTGATATAGTTTATCCTTTTTAAAATACAAAGCCTTTCGACTAACCGTATTTTAAGTGCTTAGTACATACATAGCTAGTGGCAACTGTATTAGATAGGTAGTAGCTCTGGAAGGTCAATACATTCCTATTTCCTTCTCCTTGATTTCTAGACATAGTTCAAACCAGAGGCACTCAACCCAGCAAGCGGCTGCTATGGAGAACCAGGAGCCCGTACTCATCGCTCCTAAGCTTGTTCATCTCTGAGAAAAGTCACTAGCACAATGAGTGGAAGAATATAGATACTAGTGGTCAGTTGAATTTTAATTGCCTCAAACACTATGATTCTAATAGGAAATATTTACTCCCTGATGTAAAAAGTGGGCATTCAAATTGAAGTGTTATATAACTGACAAGAATGAAAAATAAACATGTAGAGTGATTATATTTACTTGCTTTAAATTTGGGATTCTTATCTTTTTATTTTTGGTGCCTTGAACTTAGGACCTTGTGTTTGCCAAGCAGGCGCTTGGGCTGATGAGCTATATCCCTGGGCCAAATTTGGGATTCTTATACCACTGGAGAAGATCCATGAATGGACTCTGGGGTCATTGAAGCCTCCAAAGTTATATGCAATTTGTTCATTTGTAAGTCCATTTCTTTTTTCCTACACAGAAAATCCATACCTTCCAGCGGATTCCTATCCAAGTGTAGGAAATGAAGCATAGTATTGGTTCCAGCGGATCCCTGGGCACCTGGCATCCAGTGTTTCTCTTCAGTGACAACAGAAGCTGTAAAGTGTCCCCTCACCACTGCCCAGGAAAATCCCTCAGCTCAGCAAAGCTTGCACTGTGAGTCACTTGGGAGCTTAGGTTTGTTGGAGAAATGGCAGATTCGTATTTCTTGGCTTATGCTCACTGTGGGGCATCCAAAGGTGAAATGTGTTGATTTTCTGGCCAAGGGCAGAGGATTGAATACCAAGAAGGCACTGTGCATGTGAATGCTATATCACCTCTGAGTATGGGGCCCTGAGAGATGAAGGACTGGGTGTTGGGTGCTGAACTCCAGACCCACTTTGGTTACTAATAAGCTTCACTGTATTTCTGTGCCCCCTTTGCCAGGTGCCTGCTTGTTGACAGTGACAGTTTTTAAGGTCTCCTCCAACTTATTTTTAGGGATTTGCTATGTTAGATTTGAGAAACCTCAGATTGCATTGCAATCGCTTTCCAGCCTTTTGATGAAGATCAAGTGTAGATTATAAGTTATGACCAAGTATAGCTAGATGATAAAGTGTTTTTAAAAATACAGTGGGATTAAAGGATCTAGAATTGGATTTGAATGTATTTATTATTTCCCTCTACTTTTTCATAAGGGCAGAAGGTGATCCCTAAGTCCCGAGGCACACGGGGGGCACAGGGCAGAAATTTGTCTGCTCAGCTCTAAGAGGCCACGACTGTTTAGGCAAGAGTTCTTTGTTCTGTGGCCGCATTGCCTCACTTGCCTTTAATAAGAACATGCATAGGGAAGAAAGTTATTGTCCCACATAACAGATGCTTGTATATGCTCTGTGGCAATTTATAATTCACCTAACTTGTGTTTGTTCTCTGTGCACCATTAACTATGAGCTGGGGTATGAGGCAAGAGTGTTGGAGGTGGGGAGCTTCTGGGGGTGGCTGAGGATCTCATTCTGTCAAAGTTGAACTTGGGGAATGTTGGAACACCGCGGCCTTAAAAGTCCACTCTGCAAAATCTTCACCTTGGAGTGCTGCTTAGAATTACACAGCAGGTGTAATTATCTTAGTATTGCCTGCTTCTGAAAGAGGCAATGAACAGGTACCTTAGTCGCAAAGAATTAGTATTTCAGGGTTTTATTTTCATTAAGTCATTTGTTACAAATGTGACAACTAATTGGTCTTAATTGGTCTTAAGATTCTAATCCCAAGGGGTCTTTGGGAGAAAAATTGATGAGAAACCTAAAATCCCTTGTCTTCACAAAGTTTCAGTTAAAGTGATGAGTAAACCACGTGTCTAGCACACGGACAAATGAAAAATGATAGCCCCCTTCATAATCTTTATATTATAACTGAAATGGGTGTAAATACTGTAACTGGGGAATGATTTGCAGAAAATTCATTATGTAGGGTCATGACAGTGCCAGTCTGAAAGAGGCCAGTTCTGAAGCCCACCTACCTTGGTGACTTGCTGTTCTCTTAAGATTGCCTGATTTGCAGGTTCACCTTACAAATGGCAAGGCAGACCTTGCCACCCAGAGCTGCTCATTTCCAATGTGCGGTAATGGGTGGAACAAACCAAAGACACTTCATTGTAAACATGACCCTAACCGTCACAGTCCTTCTTGTGTGTGGGTATCAGGCCAGGTTGACTGGACCCATCGGGCTATCAGAAGGCAAGACTATACTCTGCGTTTGATTCGTCCTTCTTCGCTGGTAGGTCTCGGTTTTACAACTGTCACTGGGCTCCAGGCTGAGTGAAAGACTAGAGGGACACTTAAAATCCTTCTGAGGTAGAAGGTAATGCAACCAAGGGCAAAAATCAACACTGCAAAAAGCTTTTATTTTAAAAGCACCACTGCAAAGTGAGGAATCACATTGAAAACATATCAAATAGAAAATAATAATTTATTTTAACTTCATTTAATGTTTGTAACTAATCATGATTTCATGAACTTGCTTATATAAGTCTGTACCTTCAAATCTACAAAGCAAAAATTTACTACAATGAGCACTTAAAATTCCACAAACCGACTCTACCGAGAACTCTCCTGGACATGCACATTCCTCCAACAGGCTGCAAATATTTGCAAACATGCTTTAAACTCCCATAAAGCTGCATGATATTTTGCTTTCTCTTAGAACTTTTACACTCTCTTGGGAACTTTAATGAGAAAAATGTTAAAATGTATATTCCAACTCAACACCGCTGGTTTGGTTATGTGTATTAAATCATTAACCACAGAGTTGTGTGGTTTTGTGTTGAAACCTAGACCTACATAATATATTAATGGTCACTCCTGTGAAACACATTCAGAGAAGCAACATTATAAAATAGGATTCCATTAAAAATACATCCTGGCGGTTGTGTTTGTGTCCTAGGCAGGAAAAAAAGCGTGTTTAACCTTTTAAAATATGAATATAGTTTAAACAAGTTATTCTGTGAAAGATGCTTAATAAGAGATCTCTTTTTTCTGAAATTTAAACACTTTATGTAAAAGGTAACAAGTAAAAAAGTACAATTGCTATTTGAAAAAAGTTGTTTGTTAATATTGCCTTCCAAGACAGTAAGGGTGTGTCTTACCTCCACTTTAAACGGAGTGGCGACACCCTAAGTTGTAGGGGTGGCAAATTGGGACTATAAACATGACAACTGTGTTTATCTTATATACAAAAACTTGCCGCATTGAACGAGGCAGGAATCTCTACCCTAATGGTAGTGGTCTCTCTTATGTACATAATGCAGAAGTGAAAATTATACAGTAGTCACCGATAAGAAGGAATTGTAAACCCTAGTGCCGTCTGGAGATTTTGTACCATGTGTCAAGAGTTCTTGAATAGTCATCCAATTATCAAAGATTTTTTTATTCCTCTTCTTCATCATCTTTTTGTGGCTCAGTTCCAGGATGTTCATCTCCTTCCTGTCGTCAGCCCCTTGCTGCTCCTTCAGACAATCCAACCTGCTCTGCATCATGAACTCGCGCCTGCGCCTCTGCTCCTTGGCCTTCACCAGGTGCTGCTTCCGCTCCTCCTTGCTCCAGTAGCGCCCCATCTTCATCTCGCTCATCGCGTCATCGTCCGTGGTCATGCCGCTGCGCTCCTCGCGGATCTTGAGGGCGCGCTCCCTTAGCAGGCGGTCGCGCACCGGCCTTTTGGTGATGTAGCGCGTGCCGTCGCTGCGGATCTTCACTTTCCACTCCATCCTGGGCTCTGAAGAGTTGGAAGAGGCCAGGTCCTTGCACATGCTCACCAGGCTCATCTGGCTCTGTGCGTACTCCACGGCGGACTTCTGCTGGATCAGCTGCATGTAGCTCTGGTAGTGCTGCGCATGGGCCGGGATGTGCGCGTGCTTGTACGGGGAGTGCGACAGGTAGGCGCCGCCCAGCTTCGGGCTGCCCGTGGGGCTCCTGCTGCCCTCATTGGCTCTGTGCTCTTTGCTCTCCAGGGCTTGGCTGGGGTCCAGCTCTTTGGCCGAAGGGCTGTAGTTAGGGGTGCCGACCTCGGGGTCTTCGGTGATGGCGAGCAGGTTCTTAGTGGATGGCCCGTAACCCTCTGTGGTTCCCATGGCTCCAGCCCCTTCGCTGCCGGAGCAGCTGAGGCCCTCGGCTGCCCTCCGCAAGGAGTTGTCCGGGGAGAGCTCCAGGGTGAGTGGGGTGCTCCGGCAGCTCTCGCCGGTGTTGTAGGCGCTCGAGCTGTCCTTGTCGGACTTCTCCGGCAGCTCCGTGATGTCGGACAGCTCGTGGCGGCGCATGTCGAGGCTGGTGTTGTAGTTGCGGAAGCCGCCATGGTGCAGCAGCCAGGGCTCACGGTACTGCTCCTTGAGCTGCTGCATCTTGTGCGCACGCACAATGCTCAGGCACTCCAGCTCGATGCTGCGCAGCTCCTCATTGAGCAGTTCCAGCTCCTTGTCCACGCTCTCGGGGTCACTCTTGGTGGCATCCAGAGGGCTGCTGGGGTAGTACAGGCTGTACGGGCTGGTGCTCTTCACCTGGCACTTGAGCTCCAGCAGCTCGCGGAAGCGCTCACACTCGTCCACAGGGATGCCCAGGTAGTCCACTTCGGTGCAGTCGGCCGAGACGAAGGACTCGTTGCTGAAGGGCAGGTCTCCGCTGCCCAGCGTGTCTTGGCTGCACGTGAGCTTCCTCTGGCCCGCCAGCGGGTTGGAAGATGCCATGGCCTCGTCCCCATTGTTCTCCTGCTCCGAGCTCTCCTCGTTGCGGGTGCTCTCGTCGGTCCGCCCCACGCCGCTGTCCTTCTCGTGCTGGTTGGACAGGATGGTGGCTGTGTCTGTGGTCCCACCATCTTCCTCGTGCTTCTTCTGTGCAAGAGAAAACGACAGGAACCACAGGTCAGGGGGAGGGAAGCCTGAGGAGCGGGCGCCCAGGCCTGACTTCTCTGGATGGAAAGGGAGTGTTTTTAGGGCAGAGGAGCAGCATCTGATAGCAGGGTAAGGTCCTGGGACTGGGAATTGGCTGGCTCGACCTCTGTTTATCTAGGTGCTCTAACCTGAGCAATCTCTTGTCCTTGTTCTTAGCTTCCTTCTCCCTTCTGCAAAATGGGGATGATGATAGCTGTCTCAGCGAATGAGCCTGTGAACCGCACACCGGGAGTAGGAAGCATAAAGAGCTCTTATTTAAGGACTCAAGTGGTAGCTGTACACATAGGAGGGAAGTACAGGGCTCTTAGTAGCTCAGGTTGAACAGAGGGAATTGCTGTACTTTCAAAAACATGACTTAATTTTCTCTGATCTACTTCAGTATTGGCCCTTGTGTTTTCCTAACAACTATGGCAAGGTCAGCCATGCATGGGTGTTACTGCTCAGCCTTAAAAGCCTGGCCAGGGAGACTATCGGCTTGCATTTCCCGCTCGCTCAAACAGAAAAGCACTTAGGCTGTTTCCCCCATCTTCCGGGTGAGTGGGCTTCTGATAGACTTTGGCATCACCAAGGGCGATGAAGGGAGCAGAGCTTCCTGTAGCCCAGCAGGGCGTGGGCTGCGGCCGGCCCTGGGTGTTACCTGCTGGAGCACGCTGGCTGTGAACTGCATGGCCTGGTGGTGCTGCTCCTCTAGCATGTCCATGTGCAGGTCATCGAGGAAGTCATTCCTGTCGTCGTCCATCCAGCCCTCGTCCAGCTTGGCAGGGGGGACCAAAATGAGTAGACTTAGAAGAGTCTACATTTCCTCTCTCAATCTCTCATTACGAAGTATATGATCTTGGGGAGAACTGTTTCTAGGGTTCTTTTCAAGAGTCATCAAAATGCAACTGGCCCATTATTTTGCATAGTTCAGAAAGCTACCCCATCCTCAGATGAGAGACTCTACGGCCACCTGCGCAGGAAAGTCACATAGATCTAGCTGTGCCTCTGCTTGCTGGCCCTCATGAAGTCAAAGAGAAACCATGGTTAATGTAGAAAGGGTTCTTTTTATTCTTTGGCAGTGCTGGGGATGAAGCCTAGGGCCACATGCATGCTAGGAGGGTGTTTTACCAATGAATCACATCCAAGCTCTGGAAAGAGTTTTTTCCTGACTGGAAAAATAAGTGTGGTAAATAGCTCTTTGGTATGGGCAAGAGTATCACTTTTTTTTTTTCTCAAATATTTTTAAAGATTTGAGATAGGCTGCTGAATTTCCCAGGCTGGTCTTGAACTTACAGTTCTCCTGTCTCAGCTTCCCAGAGTACTGGGATTACAGGAATGTACCACTATGCCTGGTTAGGACATCAATTTTATTAGGTCTTTATCCATTTTGTTCTTCAAAGAAAAGACAATCTGGAGATGGTATACCCATGGATGATGGATTACCATCTTTTGTTGTTAAAAAAATGTTTAATGAAACACAACCATGTCTGTTTATTTATGTGCTGTATAAGGTTGCTTTGCAGCCAAAAACAACATAGTCCAGTAGTTGCCATGGAGACAAGAGATGCTCATTATCTGGCCCTTTTAAGAAAAATCCAGGTGATCCTGGAAGGTCATTACTGAAGTTCCCTGCAAGATCATGATGCTACCATCTGCAGTGAGTCACACACCCTTTGTGTCACACCCCTAGATTATTTTTCATTTCAGTTTTCTGCCTAAAGAGATCTCTATTTCCCAGAAAGTTTGAATCATTCACAGTGGTTTCTGAAACAGATTGTGTAGGCCTGTCATTCTCCACCCAGGATTCTGCAGTTAACTCTGGAGCCTCTGGGGCTGTCAGTCTCCAGGGGAGAATGGCCAGTGTGTAATGTGCCCTGCCCAGGCCTGGGGACTGACTGGGTAATCACTAAGCATTAGTTATTATTTACCAGTCAATGTTTCTCTTTCACTCTGCTATTGTAAATCGGACCTGCAAAGATATAGATAGGCCCTACAAAGTCATATGTCTTGGCATTTCTTTCTGTCCCAGGCTGTATTTTCCATGCTGTTACCTTTCTATTCCTTAACATCCCTGTATTAATGACCTTTCTGGGCTGGCAGTGGAGTTCCAAGAGTAGGTGTCAACATCACCCTTAAGTAGTTAAATCGTCAAATGGCTTCGCAGGCACAGTAAGTTCAATTGCCCTTCTAGGGTATAAAGCGGGTTCAAATTCAGATTCCGTTCTCCGGCAGTGTTCTGCGAGGGTTCGGGGCTGAGGATTTGATTTTGAAATAACAGACCTAGTTTCAAAACGGACTCACCTGGAGTTCAGGCCTTGCAATCAGCAGTGAAAAGTTCTTATTTTCTTCACTGGTCAAAAGAGCCACAGCCTCTTCGCGGTTCTGTACTTCTATCCCATTAATCTAAAGGAGACAAAGGTGGGCAGACAACAGCAGGATGAGATTGTGCAAAATATACTATCTTATTTCAGGCCTATATTTGTCACCCACTCAGGGCTGGGAAACAGAACTTTGCTGTAGTGGAAAAGGAACGCTGATTTTAGGAAGGAAGGGCCTTGCACAGGCTGATGTAGGTTTTCTGGTCTCTGAAAGTGCCCCACTGTGTACGTAGCTCATGAGCTGATTGTGATACGCGGTATTTCAGAAGATGACAAAGAGAAAAATGTTGCTGTGCAGAGGGCACACAGACGTCACACTCAGGCAAGAGTGTTAAGTGGAATGTACAGAAGCATTATTACAGCTATTTTTAGATAATGTAGAGGAAAAAGGCAGCAATGGGTCTCACGAAAATATCAGGGAGATAGGGTGCAGAGCAAGGAATGTAATTGTACACGGTGCTTTGTGTTGCCAGTTTGACACTAACTTCTTTATGGTGCACAGCGGGTCAAACGGATCACTTCCCTGTGGGATTTCTGTTTAACATGTCCCAGCAACTTTGAGTTCTCAGGTCTTCGTCTCAGGGCTGATGGTTCCTTCAGGGGATGTTGGAGTGGTTCCACTGAGATGGCAATTGGGCCACTCACCTGATTTTGCCACCATATATGGCAGGGAACCAAGAGGTATCACCAGGGGAGACTACTTGTTGACATACGCGGCCCCAGTCACCTTGAGGAAATAGGGCTGCTGTGATACAGTGGAGGATTATGGCTACAGCCCAAGGGGGTCTGTGAGGTGCCTCTTACTACTTCCCTTCTCGGTCATAAAAGCTCAAGGAAAACTATGGAACCATCATCATCAACAACAAAAAGGCCTCCTGACTCTTTAGGAATAAAGACACTCAGTCACTTTCCCAGGGAGCAACCTCAAACATGGAGGGTCTGGCTTCAGGTTGGGCAAACAGAATAAGCACTGGAAGAAGGAAATCAAAATTATGTGTGGTGATGTATGTGAGAAGAAAGATAAACAGTGGCTTAGAAATGAGAAAGTGCAAGTGAGAAGAAACAGGAAGGTAAGCCCTGTAGGGTAAAGTGAAGAGTCTCAGGTTCTGGGAGATCATAGCCAGATGAGAAATAAAATGGTCCCATCCTGCCTTGAATGAACAACAGCACTCAGGGTAAACATGCTCCTAGGAGAACTCATTTTATGGCATGGCTAAATGTTCTGAAATTTAAGACTTCTCAATTTTGCTAAATTTGCCAACAATGATCCCTTTTTAAGGGCAAGGCCCACACTGAGGTGCTTGGTCCTCGATGACTCGTTCAGGGAAAACTGATCTCAGTGAAGCCATGTCTTTGGCACTCCCAGAATGAACAGACATTGCAGGAGATGGCTCATCTCCTGCAAGGCTGTCTTTCCACAGGGCAGCTTTGAGGTGGTTTGCTTGTGTTACCACTTTTTTTTTTTTTTTTTTGGCGGTACTGGGGATTGAACTCAGGACCCTGCGCCTGCTAGGCAGGTGCTTATTCCACTGAGCTATATCCCCAGCCCATGTGTTACCACTCTCTAAACATCTGATTCCCCCGTTCCCTTACTCATGAACTTACCTGGCCTTGCTACACCTATCTCAGTTAGTCCTATTTATCATCTAAGAGCCATTGTTAGAATGAGTCTGCTGTTTGGTGACAGGCATCTGATGAAGCCACCACTGGGAGTGAGCGGACCTACCTGGATGATGCGGTCTCCTTCGCGGATGCGCCCGTCCTTGGCTGCAATGCTGTTAGGGTCAATCTGAAACACATGGCAGACATCTTGGCATGAACCCAGACACAGATGAAAACAAACAAAGCACTTTCCAAAGGCCACATTCAACACAAGAGTCATGCTCATCATGGTGTTTCTGCTTTGCACAGATATAAACAAGATGCAGTTTTGTGCATGGACTCATGTGCTTCCAAACTCTCTCCAGGGCTTGCTCTTAGGCCACTGCTGGTAGCATTGCTACACAGTCTTGTGTGGGAGAAGGTACAGCTGATTCTTTTTTCTTTTTTTTTCTTTTTTTTGAGACAGGGTCTCGCTATGCAGTTCAGTCTGCCCCTGAGCTCACTGTGTAGCCCATGCTAGTCGCAAACTCACAATGATCCTCAGCCTCCCGAGTGCTGGGATTACAGGCATGTGCCACTAGGCCTGGCCTAAGGCACAGCTGATTCTTTTTGGTGTCCACAGTATTTAAAATTTGGCCAGTGCTGGAGAACGCATTTAAGGGTTTTCATTGTTATGTTGACTGGCAACCACAGCTTATTTCATATCAAATACTTAAATTGTGCATAATACCCTTAAAAATAATTGAGACGAGAATGAGAGGAGTGTTCTAAAATACTATCATGTGAAACACCAAGCTTGGTGGGTGATATGTGTCTAATGGGATAATAAAATCTGAAAGACACATCTCTTGGTTCATCCCAGAGAGACAGATTTTATTTCCTGTTAAAGTTGGGCTTCTGTGCTTGCAAAGATGGGTGTGTCTGGCAAAGTATCCACATTGAAATCAGCTGCTTTGCATTATCTTTCCCAGGAGGATCAAAACAGCTTTCACCTATGTACCCTGAGAAGTTCATATAAATTGCATTTAACATATATAAACCAAATTATATACACTCCACTAAAAGCAACAGAGAGAGACGGAAAGAGAGAGAGGAGGAGACTTTAAAAGTGTGATTCCATCCACCATTCCACTCAATGAATATGAGTTAGGAAATATGCGCCTGCTGTTCCCTTGGGGTTGAACACAAAAACCATGTAAACGACTCCATTTTATGGTTGATTTGAGGCTCCTCAAGGGTAATGTTGCTTTATGTACGGACAGTAAAGATGCAGCTCCATGGGGTGTGGTGAAGGGGACAAAGTAATTTGTGTCTTTACAAAAACTTCTTGGACAAGGTTTAGGGTGAGAACATACACAAGGAAAAACAAAGCCCAACATTTTTGTCTTGATACATTAGTTTTAAAAACATGGCTTTTGTACCTCACTTATGTAAATCCCAATGTCATCTTCGTCATCCGTCCGGTAGCACACAGTGAGGCCCAGCTTGTCCCGGCTGCTCAGCCTGTAGAGATCCACTTCCTAGACAAAGAGAGTTGGCCGGTGAGACTCAGCAGGCCGTGAGCTCTGGAAGCTTGTCAAGGGCTTGGAAAATATTTTGTTTAGATGATGAACTGGATTTCTTTGCATTCAACTGTGTAGAGCCGGTTAACTTACTAAACAAAAAGTGATTATGGACATGGGATCAATGCCCAGGGCATTTTTGACCTTTCAGTCAATATAAAGTCATTTTGAAAATAGTTATTATATTGATCCTCCCGAAGAAAAATTACCCATATTTCACTCAGTGTCAAGAGCTCAGGGGTAGGACTTTTAAAAAGCATTCTTTCATTGTCTGCCATCAACAAGAATATGTCCATACCCCACACCATCCCAGCATTTTTGGTACAAATGTTTTCAGGATATTCTGTAAGCTAATTTCACATTGCATTTCCTTAATAGTCACAGTCACAGAATTTACAAACAGATTACACATAAATTGATCCAAGAAAGGAGAGTAACATGATAGTGTGCAATTAATGCTTTCGACAACAGCTGTGATATTTACAGTGGAGAAATTGGTTTTAGCTGCTATTATTGCAAATTAAATAAGGTAAAAGCAAAGTGAGCCCAAACGTGGGACACACGGGACAGGGAATGTTACCGTGCTAATCAGTTTGCACTTCAGCATGAAGGAAGAACTTTGAATGTCATGGGAGTTTTGAGGGGACATTTGGAGTCCTCTGAGAGCATTAATGGGCCAAGTCACCCCACCACACACTCTGTGAGGTTTTGTGAAACTTTCTGTAGTCATCAGCTACAGGCCTATTTGAAGGGCTGCTTGAGAAGTAATCTCGAAGATCTGTTGGCCTCAATTTTACAGTTTTATGTGCTTGCCAACTAGAAGGTGGAGGGACTCCGAGGCAGGGTCTGCATGCCACTCTCTCTGGAGACCATTTTAAAGTGGCACCACTCTAGGAGGATGCAGCCCTTTGCAGAGAAGTTCAGAGTAATTACATGGCAGACACTTCTTGGGTCCAAGGCAGGGTAATACCATGGACACTTTTCAGGTAGAAAAACAGCAGGTGCAAAGGCCTTTGGCCAGTGTGGTCACAGCCCAATATGCTAGGAAGACAAAGGCAGGCTGAGTGGAACAGGTGGCGCTCCGTACGCCAGTTTAAGGAGCTTAGAGTACAGCCCAACATCTTTGGATGGGTCAGAAGGTTCTAAGTGATGACTGCTACGGTCTAGTTGGCTTTTAGCCACTCCATGGCTGACCTATGGTGTATAATGTGGTGAAGGGTTAGGGCTGTGCAGACAGGAAGAGCTGTATGTGTCTCCTGACTCTTGCCTTTTTCTGGAAGAGTGATCATGGGCTTGCTGTCCTCCCTAAGCATCTATTTCCTCTCTAGAGTCACTGAGAGGAGACACATGAGCTCTGAGCACAGTGCTTGGCCCACAGTAAGTGGTAGTATAACAATTATGTGCAGGTATATTTGCCTGTGGTTACAATGAGTTATTTATGTGTATGTGTATAAGATGTATTTTATTGCTATCCTCAGTAAGAGGTTTATTTTTCTGATCATTGATATGCTAATTAATTCAATGACTTCCTAATTATAGCTCTAGCAATATGGTAAATTCTCACTGAATGACACCCTATTAATTTCTGATAATTTAGTTGCATTAAATAGAAATTTCCTTCCCCATTTTTGAGAATTATCCTGAGTCTGGGTTTAAGGGTCATATTTAACTGTGAGGGCAAACTCTTGGCAACTCCTTTCAAGTAACCAATTTTTGTATCATAAACAGACTAGCCACACAGCATCCTCCTCTGTTTCAAGCACATGCCCAGATATGTCTCTAGGTTTGTGCTTTTTTGTATTTGGGTCAAAGGGAAGACTTTCTTGGTTTCGGTACTAAGAATTAGTCCGAATTAGTGAGATTTCCTGGCCATTTGCTGATGTCTCACAAGAGCAGCTCAGACGCTGCCCATGAGTACTGTGCTGGCGCTACAGGAGGTGGGGCCAGGCCCGCATACAGCCGCAGCAGAAAGAGATCTGGGAAGAGGATAAAATGAGCAAGACATGGGGCTGGGGATATAGCTCAGTGGAATAAGCGCCTGCCTAGCAAGCGCAGGGTCCTGAGTTCGATCCCCAGTACCGCCAAAAAAAAATAAATTAAAAAAAAAAAAAGAATTTAATAAAAAAAATAAATAAATAAAATGAGCAAGACAGTAAGTGCTGCTTTGAACAGAATCAAATGTGAGAATATGAGACATGGTCTCTGCGAATGACTGGCTGAAAGGAGAATATCACTGACAGAGGTAGAAAAGGTGCCACAGTTCTGCTGAGCTTTATTCCAGTACCACCAAAAGTATACTCCAAGGGGTCATGATCAATTATGTATGGGAAATGGGGGACGCACCCAGAAACTTCAATGGGTTGACAATGTCATGATAACCAAGGGCGTGATTAATGGAATTGTTTCACTAGACAAGATATAGAGCGGGACTTACTGAATGATGTGTATTTGGGGTGAGTTATACGCTCACTCAGGGTAGAACCACAGATTGGTCAGCAACCAGCCAGCCTGGGTCTTCTGTCTTCTACCACAGGCAGTCTGAGCAACACAACTCTCTAGGATGCATGTTTATATTTGAGGGCTCTATTTGCAAGTCAGGAAAGCAAAAAAGTCTGGAAATCATGCCTTGGAAGAGAACTGAGTAACGTCTTGTGGGTGTTCAAGTAGAAAAAGGAAAACTCGTAAGTATGACGGCTGACACCTTGTTATGTAGAAAAGGGTTAGATTTGGCCTCATATGAAAAAGGCAAGTGCTGATACAAGTTGATTTTGATAAAACCCACTTTGTACTTGTTTTTAGCAGGGTCAGAACATTGATTGGTAGAGATTTGGAGGACCAGAAAGCTATAAAGTTGACATTTCTTTATGTGCTACAGGGGGTGCATTTCTTTGAAGCTGATTTTTTTTTTTTCTTTTTTTGTGGTACCGGGGATCGAACTCAGGACCTTGCACTTGCCATGCAAGCGCTTATTCAACTGAGCTATATCCCCAGCCCTATTATCTTTTCCTATTTTTTTCTCAGTCTGCCAGTTTCCTCCAATAAATCTGTGTTCCTTTTCTAATCCAGGGAAACTTTCTCAGAGTGGAATTTAAGGCTGAAACAGAAAATATCCCAAAACGTTTACTGCTTTAAAATTTTTTTGTCGGAATCATGGATAATTAACCAAGGACCACTCATGCATCCTCAAACACTTTATATGCTGCCATTAACCCCACATGTGGTTAGAAAATTAATACAGGCTGAGCATCCCTAATCATAAATACTTTGAGCACTGATATAATGTTACAAGTGGAAAATTCCACACCTGACCTTATGTGATGAGCCACAGTTAAAATGTAGGAGAGCTAAAAATCATGTATCTTTGGACTAAGTGAAGCTATATACGAAACATACATGAATTTCTTTAGACCTGAGTCACATCCTTGATACGTCTCTTCATTCAGTTGCCTGTGAAGCAAGTCTTTAGGACTTGATCTTTGAAACAGATGCAGAATCATCCTAATTAAGGGTGGTACTTGGAGCAGTTTTCCATCTGGGAAGTGGTCTATTTTTTAAAAGAATGTGGGCTCTTGGATGAACCACTGTCGGTGAAGCACATAGCAAGTAATATGCAAAGGGTATTTGGAGTTCAGGATTGTACTTGACATTGATGTTGGATAGAACGGTGTGGGCTGTAATATTTTCTGGCTTTACCTGAACCTTATGAATTTGAAACAAAAGCCCGAAAAGTGTCATTTGGAAGGCAAGTACACAATTTGAGTCCCAGTCATTCAGTATTTCCAGAATGGTTCAGCGTCTCTGAAGAAGCTGGTTGCTAATGTTACGCACACAGTACTAAGCTTCCAGGAACTCTTGGGAAACAGCAGTGTAAGAGATGTCATCATGTTTGAATTTGTACAGATTCACTTACCTTGGTTTAGAAATTAGAGTAAGGCATTGTACAATAAAAGCGGTATCTAGCTTTATATACCATGATGCTCAGCAAAACTGGATGAATGAGCTGATTTTAGAATACAGTCAAGGTCTATATGAAAAATAGCCCTGGTTTTGCCATTTATGATCAGTGTGGCCTGGGAAAATCACTTAACTTTAACAAATGTCTCAGCTATTGTACAGTTTTAAAACAAGGCCTAATATTTGGGGACTCACTGGAAATTAAAATCCCTCACACTTACTGGGTAGTTTGTAAATTCTCAACATTTCTTTCTGCCTCTGATCCAGCCTTACAAAATTAAGCATATCGCTGAAAACATAGAGGTTATCAATACATATCTGTCAGTGATGATGGAGATAAGATTTCAAAGAAGACCATTAATCAAATAGCTATGAATAATGTATTAGCATTATCTGGATTACAGCTACCCCATTGCTGGTATCCTGTTGCTTACAGGGCTAGATAGACTGATAAAAATGAACAGCTAAGCCTGACATTTTAGATGAAACTGACATGATATTCCAATTAAGAATATTAAGGGGACCATTCCACATTGGCAACTTAGGCTCTCTGTTTCAGCACCAGCCACTTTAATCAAGGGGGATGCCAACATTAATCTGCATGGTTTACCCACTTTCAAGAAGCCTGACCACGGACACATTACTGGTCTAGGATCTCTGCGCATACTTTTGAATTATTGCAAGTTTCTACATCTATATGTGCTGCTGAGGATGTAATCATGTCTTCAAAAAGACTAAATTTTCCCTTAAGGACCTTAAATTTGAAACACAGTAGCAAAGCATTCATTCTTTCTTTCCTTCAGTCATTTAGGTGCCCAAACATTGGACTCTTCCTATATGGTAGACATTGTTTAAGCACAAAAGTGGAGCAGCCCAGCTCTCCAGGAGCTTGTTGTGTAGCTGGGGAGAGAGACACTAAGCAGATACTGGGGGTGTGGGCATGGAGAGTGGTTGTGGGAGTGTTTCTGCAGAAGACTGCTCTGCACTGATCTCCGGGAAATACCATGCAGGCTGAGGTTAGGTGCATATGTGAAGGTTCCAGTTTGCAAGTGGGGTACAGACAATGGTAAAGATCTTGATCACACTGCAAGGGGGGGAAGGGCAGCTGGCTTGGGCAGGGCAAGGCTGACCAGGACAGGTTCCCTATAGGAGCCATTGCCCTGTGCCTCGAAAGCTATGGAGAAACTGCCAGGTTGGCTTGGACCCCCTGCATTACCACTGGGGCAATCCCAATTCCACTTGACCTACTTATATGACTCTCAGAAACCAGGTTAGGGGATCATTTTAGACACCCCTCTTGAAACTGTACCTCCCTTTTCCTTTCTGGTCTCAGAATGACATCATCACCACATAATGCAGGTGACAGCAGCTTCCCTGCCTGGGTAGGCTGCTACCGTTGAATCACTGGGGAAATTAAAACAATAGATTAAGGAAAAGGCCATCTTCGTATGTCTGTTTTCTTTCTTAATTGCCTACAGGAAGACCTAGAGCAGGTGTTTAGTACCTGAAAATTTATGGGTTATTATTTGTCTGCTCAACCCTGGGGTACACTTTGGAATAATCCCTTTTACTCTAAGCAGTTTCACAATAACAGGGATTTGACACTTACCTAAATATGATCATTTTGTGTACTTTAAAAGAGAGAACATCTATTTTTCTCTGTGCATTAGCTTTGACAATATCCCAACATACTCATATATATTTTCCTCATATGTAATATCTGTGGAACTGGTTTTTCTTTCAAAAGTGCTGATTTTGGTCTTCTAGTCCAATTTAGGTTGAACAGTGTGTTGAGACGGGCCTCCTGTTTAAAAACAAACCTGATTCTTCTGAGATCAAGCCCAAGTGCTGCAACAAAGCAGGACAGAACCTAGAAGATAGTGTTACCTGTTCTGAGGACTTTTGTGAGGAGACAGTATGTATGATGTAGCAGTTTCCCTGCAAGCTGGGTATGCTTTAGGAAACTATCTCAGCAGTGGGGTTACTTATTAACCTGCCTGAACTGACCAGATGACCTTGTATGGAACTACCTCTGAGATATATGGAGGTACGGCTCTGTTCACTCATGGAGATTCCCTGCTGGTGGGTGGCTGAGTGAGCCTCAGGATGACTCCAAAAGTTTAAGTCTATTTTGTGCTGCTGTAACAAAGTACCTGAGGCTAGGTACTTTATACTTCTTCAGCTCATGGCTTTGGAAGTGGCAAGAGAATGTTGCTGGCATCTGCTTGGCCCTGGTCTGGACGTTCTAGCTAGAACACCGCAAGGTGGATGGCACAGTGGTGAGATCATGTACGGGAGGGAGAGGTCACATAGTGTGACTGGAAGCTTCACTTTACAACAACCTGCCCTCGGGGGCACTACCTCGTTTCCTGAGAGGAGCACTAACTCTCTCTGAGGCCGTATGGCACAAAGACCTACCCTCCCAGTTTCCACCACCTTGAGACTGTTCAGTGTCAGTTCTGACACTGAGTCCATGGCCAGCCAGGGCAGTGAGTCTTTCCTCGCATTGGCCCTCAGCACAGCTGCTCCTCCACAGGTGCTCGGTGTAGTACAGGAGACAGAGCTTCATTAACAGGTGTCACCTGGTGATACCTAAGTTGCTACTGACAAAAGACCAGACACAAATCAGCCTGCCTGCCTGCCTGCCCGGAGCTGACATATGGCAGTCCGTGGTAACCATGGTTCCATGGAGCTGCAGAGGGAAAGTCCATATTTGGGTTTTCTAGGAAATGAGAAGGTAATGTCTTATGGTTGGTCATAATGGCTTATGAGTTCCTGAAGGGCAGGCAGTGTGGTGACCTCCATTTTTGCGTTTCACAGTGCTAGAGAGTAAAGTGAATGTAATGGGTACTTAGAAAACCCTGATGAGTTGAATGAAAAGCAAGAATGCATGTAAAGTCCCATGGTACCGAAGATCTCACTTAAAATACTTCCTGAGTTTTTAAAATACTCAGATTCTTGGTCATTGCTTTTACTCATGGAATGTCTCCAAGGAACTTAGTCATTTTTAACGCATGATAACTTTATTCTGCGGGACGGTATAGATGACTCTAGTGATTTGGAGGCACATCTCTGTGCTGTTGTGTGTGAAATGCACAACTACAGCCCCACTGGCATGACCAAGAACAACAGGACGTGGACACTTGGAAACTGTTAACAGCACCAGTGGAGCTTCTCTAGAGGCAGAGCTTCTCTGATTTTAAGATGCATGGACCCTGTTACATTGCACACTCTATGTAGACCTTGGAGGACAAGATTCTGCAGGTGTCATATCTCCCAGGAAATACGCTGCTAGTCCTGCATCACACTGGACTATTTTGGGAATTGTTTTCCAGCAGATACAAGAGCTCTCTAGTAGTTCATGCTGAGAAAGATACTCCTTTTAGAGAGAAAGAATCAGTCTGGGCTACCTTTAACATTTCATCCTAGGTGTAGACTGGTATAACCACTGTGGAAACCTGTGTGGAAATTCCTCAAAAAACTAGGATTAGAGGTCCAATTCAACCCAGCTATTCTCCTCCTGGGTACTTTTCCAGAGGAACTAAAAATATCATACTGCAGCAATATACATGCATACATGTTTATAGCAATGCAATTTGTCATAGCTAAATCATGGAAACAACCCAAATGTACATCAACTGAGGAATGGATAAAAAAGATGTAGTATTTTTATATAATGGAGTATTACTCATCTATAAAGAAAGATAAATTCAAGGCTTTTAAAGGTAAATGGATGCAGCTAGAGACCATACTCATAAGTGAAATAAATCAGACCCACATGTGTAAACATCATATTGTCTCCCTAGTGTAAGAACCTGGAAGAGTACATAAAATCTGAAAGGTACAGTAGATACTGTGAAAGGGAAAGAAAACTGCTCAAAAGGAAACAACAACTGGGATGAGGGAAAAGATAAAAGAAAGAAAGAAGGAAAAAATATGTGTATTTATATACATAAGATAGCTAATTGTACTACTAATTTCTAATGCTTTACTGAAAGGAAGTTAATGTTTAATTGTTTGATCAATCTTACATGCCTATATTTGTTTATCTGAGTAACCAATTTGAAGATAACAACATGTAATACAACAATCATTGTAAATTTCTATCACCTTGTCTGAAATTCTGTATTGCTTTTATTGTTTTTATATTGTTTTGTTTGTCTTTGTTAATTTGTTTTTGTTATTTTCTCTTTAAAATACAAAAAAACTACCTTAGTTAAAATAAGTTGAGTTGAATTAAAGAGATTCAGTTAAGTATCTGTCCTGGTGATAGTTAGCTATAGTAAAAATTTGTAAAGCAGAATGGCCCAAATGGACAGATTACGGGGTGCTCAGCAAACAGTGAATCTCCCAAAATCCTATGTAAACTCCTACACCCAGGAGGGCTTTTCCAGGGGCACTATAGTTTCCATTAAAGTCTCAAGGTGTTGCAGACTAAGTAATGAATCTCCTGCTATAAGGTCAAGTTTAACTAAACATCAAAGATTGAAAGTCTATGCTACTTCATAAATCTTGCTTCTGAAATATTTGACAGCTTTTAAAAGACCTCTACTTTATGAACATTATAGTGGCCATCAAAAAACACTCTCATCCCATAAAGATTATTAATTATTCCTTCTTTTGGCAGAGGACTGTTTCTCCAAATGTGGTGCAGAGAGCTACAATCTGAGGAAATATACATATACACATTCACTTGGCCAAAGAGGTTTGGGAAATCTGGCTCCTGCATCTGCTTATGCTCATCCTCCTCAGGGGATTTACGATTGCTAATTCAGTAGTCATGATCCTCAGAGGTCCCCTAAGAAGTCTGTTTAGTTTTGTTCAGTCTGGCATTTCCCAAATGTATTTGATCATGGAACTCCCTTTGGGAAGAAGGTTTATTAACAACTTGAAGAACAAGTGTCCTGAGACAGTCATCAGTTGCTTGTGGAACTAGCCTCAACCTAAAGAGACAGGATGCTTTAACTAAGAGGCAGAATTCTTATCATTATTTTTGAAGGACAAGGACAGACTATCTGGAGGAATTATTGGGTGGCATGTGTGTTAGTTGGTGGCTGACAGTGAGCAGAAACAGTCAACAGTTTTTATTGTTAGAATAATTACCTTTCCTGGTTAGACCAGGTGTAGATAGAGGAAAATCTAAATTTTCAAATGAAATATCACTGAGTCAGACATGCCTCTAGGGACAAATACTTGAATTTGACCCCATCTGGCTGTAGGTGAGCAGCCAGTTCAGTTACCAATTGCATACTTTGCTAACCTTCATCCTCTGCTTTGATTGAGGATGCTGGGTAATTTAAAGGAATGCTCTAGGAACACAGCTCTTTTCTACTGTTTAGCTGCTTCTGTCACTGCACAGGGCCTACTGCTGCTAAATAACTCATCCCATGCAGAGCAGCCCAGATCACACAGTGGTGGGCCCTGAAATTGGATAAAGTGCTAGTGCTTTACCCTGGCTGATCTGAGGGTGCCAAAGGGCTTACCGGTTAACATCAGCTGTCTTTTTAAAAAGATGCTCTATTCCCCTGTTCCAAAGAATCAATTTTCAGAAGTTCTCTTGCTATGTTTTGAAAACACTTTGAAATATGACACAAAGGTTTTCCAAAAATATACATAACTACAACATGGAATTTGATGTTTTCTCCATTCTCTATCACTCTCACTAAAAAAAAAAAATAAAACTGTTACCTATCTGGTGACTGCTAAATATTTTAAAACGTACAACAAGACTCTGTGATGTTATATAGCATGTAGAGTCTTGAGTTATATTTGCCCTTAAATCACACTTAAGGAGAGCTAACAGATTTGTTTAATTCCTTCAAAACCAGTGTTAGAAATCTTGAAGCTGGAAAACCAGTAGGAAAACTCTTTCTTTGGAGGAGGGCTTTATTTACTTTAGTAATCTATCAATCAACTGAGCATTTTCCTTTAAGTAAAAAGTGCTGCTGATATGAAAGACAGGACTGCAAGAAGGTTTATAACAGTTACAAGAATGTAAAGACTGCATGAATTCAAAGGTTGTGAACAGGACTCACTGTCTTATCTTTTTACTTTGCTTTTTTGGGACTTGACTTTTATGCTGTTTTGAAGCAAAGGAGGGAAGTAAAAGCTTCTCAAAGGGCAGAGTGAAAGAGCTTCTTTGATCATTTTCCTTAGCCTTTATTTCTGTGCTGATGGAGAATTTAGCAGCCATTCTATGTTTGTAATAATAACAACCCTAAAACGAGAGCAGGCAATCATTCTTCATACCTCCAGCTCTAGCTCCTCCCTGTCCATCTCCTGGTGGATGTCCCCCATGTAGTCGTTTGGGTCGTAGTACTCGTGGACCGAGGGATGCCTGAAAAAGAGGCAAGATCTTTAAAGCCGTGCCCTGGTGCCTTCCTCCACTTTCATCACCCCAGGGAAGATCGGCAGCACTTCTGGGGGTGCGGGACCTTTTGTGGTGAGGAAACCCTCCTAATATTTCCTCCAGTTTCGTTGAAACTTATTTCCTGCGGAAGATGTTAAGTTGGAGGTGAGAAGTAAGGTGAGGTGAGATAGCCTTTGCTTTGCCCAGAGTCCCTCCTCAAGCCCTCTATCGTGGACTCAAGGGGACTCATTTCTGACTTGGTATCTGGGTAGATGGGCTGATCACTACTGCTTATTGCTTCAGTGTTTGATTTCTACTTCTGGGGAGAAATAGGCTCGACTGAGGAGATACTCAAAGATGCGTGCTCGCCTCTGAGATCAGTTCTGAGGCTGGTGACTGAAGCTGTTATGCTTACATCTAGGACCGAGTATCTTTTTGAGTTTTCTGCCTGGTACCCACAGCCAGAAATGCATCTGACACTACAGCTCAGTATACATAGAAGGCATAGTGCACTCACACTGGTGTGAATGGCATGTGTGTGCACATACCCTCATTCTGCAGGGAGAACTGGGAACTTGTGTTTCTTTAGGACAACATGTGTAAAATGTGTAAAACACAATTCACAGAGCCCACCATCTCTTGGAAACATCACTAATGGACACTCTAAGGCACAGGCAGTGGGAATTATAACAGGCTCAGTCAGCAGCTTTGCAAGAGCTTAGAATCCACAGGGCCAGATGTAGATGGAAAGCTTGCGCCTGGGAATGTTGGCTGGGGACCCAAACTTTCATGTTCTCAAAGGTCAGACAGCAATCAAGGGACACTGGCAGTCCCTCCCAGGCACTTAGATTTGAAACAACACATCAGACTTGAGTGGTCATTCAAATAAGACTTGGCTTTCAATTTTCTGGACCCATCAGGCAAATATACTGCCTGCACTTAAGGGGCTTTTAGTCCTGAGGATTCTGTTGTAAGGTCTGGGCTTTCAGGCATCAGCTTAATGCCCCTGTTCATTCCCAGTGCATGCTCTGGTTGCTGGCTGACCTTGCGGCCACAGCGTGCAGAGGCCTGACCTCTGGGCTCTTCTGACATTTCTCAAGCTGCCCCTGGGGATAAGTCATGTCATGTTAACTAGACTTAAGAGGAAATTAGAGGTTTGTCTTCTAAAAGGCCTGTCACTGTGATAGTTTAACATTTTAGAGTTGCAAGTGGCCTTAAAGTCCTCATCAATAAGGTGAGGCAGTTTTGCTCTCTAACATCACATAACTGGTTTGAATCATCACACTTACTGAATGGCCCCACTGTATCCCAGGATCAGCTGGGACATCACAAAGTATCATGGCTAAGAGCTGAGGTCCTCTGCACTGCTCTCCTAACTCAGAGCTGGTGAGGCTGCAGTGCCTTGTCTGTCTAGGAGGGACAGCCAACCTCAAGTAAAGAGCTAACAGGTCCTGTACACTCATGCACTGTGCCAGCAGGCCCCATCTTCTCATTTTATACACTGTCAGTTGCAGTGGAGTTCACTATTGTCAAGTCTGGGGAATGGGCCTTGGGCTCTGGAGACTCCTACCCACTACACTCCTTGTGATGAAGAGCAAGCCTCTGTCCAGGACTGGACAGGACCCCAGAAAATGTGAGCTCACTCCGGCTACTGAGTTACTCAGAAACTCAACAGATACCAATCATTCAGAGGCTTTTCCAACGAGAGGTAAAAATGCACTTTCACACATTGCAAGTCAATTATCTGAATCCAGTTGGAGCCAAAATGGTAAAAATGAAGGGTGTGATGTGTCCACGAGATGGTGCAGAGTCACACGTGAAAAGCTGTGTCTAACTGGACCTCTTTAAGCCAGCAACCTTGGACCATTTCCTACTCTGTGCTCTTTGCTGTTTTATGTCAGGCACAAAACCAACCACCATGGCTCCCTTTTATTATGTACTTAACATATGCCATGCTGAGACCTTTCCATGCATTATATAATTTAATCCTTCAACAATCGATAGTATTTTTATGCCCATTTTAATGTGGCACAGGAAAAGTAAAGCCCAGGAAAATAAAGAAAATGACTTAAATTCACATCTAGAAATTAGTTTGGCCATCAAGATGTTTGACTTGAAGACTCTGAACTATTGTCTCTGATAGAAGGTAAGAGAAGAGTCACTTGTGAAGAAATTAATGCAGCGTGTTGAATCACAGCTGTTATTTAATTGGTGTATGCAGTACTGATATGGAGCAGTAACGTATGGGCTTAATGTATGGGTGTGGGTTTGAAATACTACCCAAGGGAAGCAGAATCCATGACCTCCAGGGCTGTTTTTATACTCATAACTTACTTTGTTGTCTATTTAAAAGAATAATCAGCATTCCCTCCAGTGATAACTACAAAATCACCAAATTACCATTTGCGGTGATTAAATTTTATTCCAAAACAACTTTTACAACATTTGTAAGTAATTTTGTTCCTAGAATATAATTTGAATAACTCTGCTCCAGGGTTATAATAAAGTCATTAATATGTCAGGGCCGTTTTGAGCAGGATTCGATTTATTGCCCCTATAAACAATAAAGTTAAACATGGGGAACTTGGAGGAAAATTATAAGATGCATTAATTTTTTCACTACACAGAAGGCAAGACATCAACTTTGCCAGTCATTTGCCAGACTTAACACGGTAGGGAGTCATGACTGGGTACTTACTCCTCTGGCAGGAGGTAGGGGTCTAGCACAGGTGGGCTGGGAGAGGACATCTTTGTCAGGGCCATGATGTGCTCGAAGGTGATGTCGGTCTGGGTGCCTATGTCCACCAGCTGTGACTCCACAGGAGGGGTGAACATTTTGGTCCGAGGCGTTCTCCTTAACACCTGTACCACAATGGGCTCCTTAGCTGTCTTGAAAGCTTCCACAGCCTGGTCATGAGTTGCTCTGGACAAGTCTTTACCATTGACCTGTAGACAAAGATTTAAGGTTGGATGGGTTACAATTAAGTGGTAACTGGAAAGGTAGGTACATGGCCTGAGTGCTTTGGGGAGAAAAGAGCCAAATGGAAGATGCAGAGGTGTCAGAGAAGTTCAATTCTCTGTGTTCTGGTTTCTGAAAGAATGCCTGGTGGGCAGGGGGTGGGCCTGGAGGTATACAGCTGTGACATTAAATGATAAATCTCACAGCAGGGAAGTCTTGGCTTCCTAGTGGAATGTCTTTAATGCAATTTCATCACTTGCTAATCTTGCCTGTGAAAGAAAAGACCAGCCTCAGGCTCCCAGCCTTTATCAGGCAATAATAGCTAACTAGAAATTAATTACATTGTTATGTTCTCATGGTGTGTATTTCTCCAAGTTTTGTCAGGTGATACTAGTCTTCCTTTTAGGGAAGGAATACATACTTTCCTCCTAAATTTCATTCATTTGCTTTTCCTTGAAAAGTCCATTGAAAATAGTAAGTAAATGATAGCACTCTATTGGCTGTAGATGGATGCAGCAAATACCACAGAGGAGAAATGCAAATAACCTCTGTGTGAGGACAGTAGCAGGCTGAATTGATATTTTCCTTCCCACTATGTACAGTGCTTTGCTGTTACTACTGCAGCACCAAAGCCTATATTTAGCCTGAAGTCTACTTCATTCTCCTCATTGTCCTGAAAGTATGTGGACCTCTCTCCTCTACAGGCTCTCATAAGCCACATGTAATGACATTACTTCCTGGTGGGTCAGAACATGGGACGCTATGTCCAGGATTCTGCCATGGAACAGTCAATGCGAAATCAACAGAGCTCTAGCTACAAGATAAAACACCGCCTGATACAAGCTAAGACAGAAACCAGACTCATATATCTAGAATGTGAAATTCCAAGCATCAGGCACACCCAACAATTTAATTTACCTTCCCCCTTCCCCTCCTCCAGAAAATACAGTATGCACAGATAGTTCATTGACATTGTATGATCAGGTGTATGAATCTTGTCAGGCTCCGAAATATTTTTTTATTCTCCCCGTGTATGGTTGGCTTCAACTCAAATTTAACAAGCTGGTATATAAGTGATATTTCACAGAATACATGGCTGCATAGGCCCCCTGCCCTTTCAGATCTTCTGAGGAGAATGCTGCCTCCTTCTAACAGCTTCACAAACGAGGTGGTGAGTTTGAATGTCTTACATTGGGTGGTCCATTCTTTAAATATGCATGCATTCACATTTATTTACACAAGGACAAAATGAGCAAGAAACTGTAGCAGTCCTCTACTTGGCATATGGTTTCCCGCTTCCTAGTCATGTCATAGCGTGCCGATGGTTGTTCCATGCTCTCTCTGGGAGGCGGTGCTTTGATTTCTCCTTGCCCAAGCAAAATGGGAACACTGAGTGCACTGCTCTTCTTTCCCCGCTTTCCTTTCCCTGCGAGCACCTCTTACGGTGAAGTGGCCTGTGAATAACTAACTGCTGGGTTGGGAACTAGACATCAGATTTGTTCCCTGTAATGCCCACATGAGTCATTGGAGGTAATTAATGATTGGGATTCAATCCACTTTAAGTAATTTACTTACAACATGAGGGAGGTAGACAGAAGAAAAACTCTGGGTTACAGAAGGACTGAAACGTGCAGGTAAATAATGGAATACCTGTGCCACTGAACATAATCCCCTACCCTACAGGATGGAGACCAGCTGGATTCAGCTTTTATGTCTCTTCCTTTGAGAACAGAGTGAAAGGACACAGAAGAATTCTTCCTAAGTTTCTAAACCTGAGTCCCATTATGGCTCTTTCCCTGCTGAGAGCCCAGGACACCTAGGGGTTGGCGATGTGGGATGAGGCTGGAGTGGGTGGAGAAAAAGCAAGTGCAGCAGTGGGAAGTTCATGCCCAGGCAGAACCATGAGAGTCACTTTTCCATTAATGTCTGATGCCAGGAGTCAAATAAGGTGTGAGTAGACCTTGCCCAATATGTTAGGCCTCAAAGTGCCTAAGATTTTTGATTTTTTAAAAAAATTGAAGTATTTGCATAAGACTTTTCTTCCATGTAATATCTGGAAGCCCAAATGCTCTGAAATCTGAAACTTCGAATAACTTTGCTCAAAAACGTTTGAATTTTAGAGCACTTCAGAATGAAGGATGCTAAACCTATACTACAGGAATTTACAAAGCAGCAGTAAATCAATGCCACCTGTAGCACCCTTAGGAGATGTGGGTGTGGCCAACGTCAAGTGGTCACCTTGGTTTTCAACCCTCGGTATTCACTGGGTCAGCTTGTACCAGAGTATGTTTACTCACAGTGAACTCAGATAGCAAGATTTTGAAAAACAAAACAAAACAAAACAAAACCTTTCTTTGCATCTAAGTAACAGACCTTTGCCAAAAGCAAATCAATATGGGATTTGCCTTCTATGATGCAGTATGTACTCTTCAGCTTTCAGTTCTCTTCAAAAGAAAGACATAGCTAAGTGAATAGATAGAAGGGGATCACACTTCAGGAGTCTTTTAGAAGTGTCTAACAGAGGAATTCGTCCTACAAGCCTTTACTTTTTACACACACAATGAGGTCTCCCAGACACCACACAGGCGCTGTCAGCTGACTGGTCCACAAGGATATCTCCTACTGGATGCTTTCTCTCCACTAGGGCAGCTCTTGTGTGCCTCCTTTCCGCCATATCAGGCATCTTTCTCTCTAGGGAAAGGACAAAGGAGGTGGGATTTTGATTGGATTTAGTTTATTAAAAGGCTAAATTTATTCCTTCTGCCTAATGAAGGCTTTAGGCATGGAGATGCTAGGAATTCTTTCTGACAGGTTGAGATAGGGAACCAGCTGGGGAGCTTGAGGTTTACGTTCCACCTTTCTCTTTTAATTTCATTAGCACGTTTGCAGTACACAACGATTACATGTGTGGTGGGCGCCTGGGTCGATGTACGCAACATATGTTCATCGCCTTCCCCTCCCTCCATCTCTTAGTCCCCTCTTCTTTTTGTAAAAGACCTACATCCCTGTTTCCTATTATCTAGCTTTTATTTTGCTCTTTAACTTGAAATTTCTCATCTAAGGTAAACTATTACAGCTTGTGTGTCTGATTTATTTCACTTAACATTACGGTCTCAAGGTGTGTTCATTTTCCTTCAAATGACTCAAGTTTATCTTTCTTGATGGCAGAGCAATACTCCATGGTGTGTGAATGCCATGTTCTCCATATCCATGCTTCTGTTGATGAGCATAGAGACTGCTGGCAAGATTTCACTACTCTGAGTTGTGGTGCTATAAACACGGATAGGCAGGTGTTCTTGTATTATGATAATTTTAACTCTTCTGAGAGGATACCTAGAAGGGGAAGAGTTGGATCAAATGGAATTTGTATGAGGAATCTCCATATTGATTCCTAACAACGACTGGAGGTAGGGGTGGCCCTTTTTTGAACTTGGGGAAAGTCATGTTTCATATACCTGTGACAGCAGCTTGGGACCAAGTAGGGAACCAGCTTTGGAGATCAAGTGAATACACTGAGTGAGGCAGAGCAGAAAAACGGGAGAACTGGGTCTCTGGGGATATGACTGTGTGAGTGAACTGACCAAGTTTAGAACTTCTTAATACTATAAAGATTCTTGTCATATTTGACTATACATTTCATATACTTTAAGTCATTTCCTTTAGATCTTAACTACTTATGGTCCAAAACATCCTAAGTGGTATAAACACCACATAGACATATGGTGCAATTAGGCACAATTACATTTTTTTTCAATTTTTCCAAAAGAGAAAGAGTTAGTGAACATGCTTCTCTGATTAGAGGTGCATCTTAATCAGCTCATTTTTATAGTGATGGAAACTACTGATTTCCTTGGATAGAGTCTTACAAGACAATGTGAGTACCACTGCAGACATATTTGAATGCAGGACCCAAATGACTCAGTCTAAACCAAGATTTCCAAGAGGAAGGAGCTCCCCTGGGTAATGATTCACTCAGTGACAACCTTAGGTGTTATTAAAAGCACCCTTGTAGTGACACTGCACCCTTGTAGTAACACTGTTTTGGTTACCTTTCTCTCATTGGTGAGACAAAATGCCCAATGCCCAAAACGAAGGAAGGAAAGGTTTATTTAATTCACAGTTTGTGTAGTTTTAGTCCCTAATTAGCTGGCTCCAAGGCAGGGTGGAATGGCAGAGGGGCAACAGTTTAAGGCAGAAGACAGCAAAAGCAATTGAAAGAAAAAAGGGGGAGAAGGCTTTTTCTCTCCCTTATAAGCAGGCTACCCCTGAGCCCTAGGGCAGATCCTACACAGAATGAGGATGTTTACAAAGTGAGGACCTGGCCCCCTGCTGAGTCATTTGAACTTCTAAACTTCTCCAGTTGACACAATGTATCAATCATTTCAAACCAGTAGCATCTTCCTGCTTGGTACTGTTTGGTGGGGGTGGGGATGGAATTTTGGATAACAGAGATGCCCTATAAGCCATTCGAGGATATTATCAGTCCTATGGTTGGTTTCCATAGGAAGGAGTTTCTGACAACTGTGCCAAAGGAAATTATTTCAGCAGCCTAGTGACACGCAGTTTGCCATCAAATGCAGTTCAAATAAATCCACAAACTAGGTGACCTCTCTGTTTCTTACAACTCAGGGATGGAGTGACCAAGGGTGCCAACTTCAAGATTTGGCCAGGGTTGGAATTCTAGCTCTGGGAAATCTAACTGTTCTCCTCCAGACTGTTTCCTCATCTGAAAAATGAATACAATTATAGTGTGCATTTTAGGTTGTGATACTTTAAATAACATTCTACTTATACTGCCTAAACAAGCCAGTAATAAAAATGTACTAAGAAACCAGTGGTAAGGGAGATCTTGTACCATAATTGTCATATTATTCCAGAAAAACACATTCTAGGAATCAAAGAAGCAAATGCCAGTCTGCTAAGCTGGTTTTGAGACATTTATGTACAGAAAAGCTTCATGGTCCCTGCCCAACTATGTTCCCAACCTCCAAAATATGTAAGAATATTTCCAATTCTTGACTTGGGATTCTGAGAGATGGAATAGGGGTTGCAAAAGATATAAATTTTACAGGACTTGACCTCTGCTACACACGCTTCTTGACAAGGTATTTTAGGGATCATTACATACTCTTAAAAGACAACGAGACAAGGCGGAAGTTTACTATCCTAGACGATCCATTTTTGCAGCCAAATTTGTTTTGAATTACCTTGTGCACATAACACTTATTACACTGTCATCTCAGAATCCCATCACTGGGAGACGTAGCAAGGTGATGACTCTGGTGCACGCTGGCAGCCAACTGAGAATGACAACCTTTATTCTCAGGATTAGCATTGCAGCCACATTACACAAAACGGCCCCGATGATGGCTGTGATTATAGACGGGATGTGCATCCAGTGACGTTTGGCCCGGTCAAATTAAATATCATTAACTCGCCCAATTGAGCAGATTGCCTTTAAAACAGTTTATGCAGCTCTAAAAGCAAGTAAATGGAATGTTTTGGAACAAGGAATGCTGATTGCAAACTTTATTATAAATTAAATGCCTAAGTTATTCACCTAAGGCTCTGGGGTGGTCTCCTGGGACTGAGGTGCAATTATGGTGAAAATCCAATCAGTTAGTCTCAAGGCAAACAACACTGCCACAAATATGACGTGACACTAAGGAACTTTAGAGAGGTTCTTTAGCATAAGATCTCCCGCCACAAGCCAGACAATTATGCTGAGGGCATGGATTGCTTCCTTTCTGGTAGCATGTCAACCCCTGCATGAAGATTCTTGTGGCTGTCTTTTCCATAGTCAGTCCTGAGCACTAATACAGAATTGGTGGGCATTCCGTGTGGGGGTGAAATTTATTTACTGTGCTGATATGGCGGGCCTAGTTCCTCTCTTGGCTGCTGGAAGAATCTGCTGGAGTACAATGAGCTTTTAGGAGCCACTTGAGAAGCCTAATGAATGCTCGGTGGGGGGCTGGCATTTACAACTCATGAAGAATTTGGCAGACATGGTCCACCTGCTCTGATAGACACACAGGCCGGAGCTCTCACTGGCCCATAATGCAGGAAGACACTCCACCGTCACTGTCTACCTAGGAATACCACTGGCTGCTACCTCAGTGTCCCCTTGCAACCCCTACAAGCCCAAGCAGCTTGTAAAGTTTTCTGTAACGTGACTGTAAGCAGTACAGAGGGTATTTTGAAATGTAACATTTGGAGACGACACATCACGCTCTCTCCAATTCATATAATGAGTATTTATGGGAGACATTTGATGTCTGAGGATCAGCTCAG
This sequence comes from Dinomys branickii, assembly GCA_004027595.1. Taxonomy (NCBI): domain Eukaryota; kingdom Metazoa; phylum Chordata; class Mammalia; order Rodentia; family Dinomyidae; genus Dinomys; species Dinomys branickii. The sequence goes on along the minus strand of PVLD010014090.1, from coordinate 1,145 downwards.
TGTTCACAATCACCTCTGTTTCCCATTACATGTTCAAGTGACCCCAGTATAAAATGCTAATGCAATTTTAAATTCAGCCTACTATAAATTGTGCCCCTGGCTAAAATCCAACTTTTATAGGGCTCATTTAATTAAATATAGGGGCAGTGATTTCATTCTGTAAAATATCACACCTGTGTTTTCAAACTAATTAAAACTTAGATTCCACTGGAAGCTATAGACGATGATAAACCACACAGAGAAAAGTAAAAGGTTTGCTGCCCTGATATAGGTTGGATTAAAAAAATCTATTTTCATTCGGGAACCTCCTGGGTGTCTTAATTTATTTCAAATTTATGTTCTGCTCTAGGGCTTGATAAAGGAAAGGCAACTTATCTACAGTGTAGGTCTGATGGCAGTTAAGAAGGGTTATGAGTCTTAGTGGACAAATGGTGTTTAACTGTACTGCTGAGTATGGTTCTTTCCTTTGGAGATTTGTATTTGTAAACAGACCATATTCATATAGATTTCAGTTCTTATGTAGTAAGGCCTTGAACCTGTATAGGTAGCTTGGTTCTAAGAGGGACCTCAGTGGAGCATATTCATGAGAATTCCTAAATGTATCCTGATGGTATTTCCATGACCGCATGATTCCCCTTCCTCAAGACTAGCTCACCAGCACAGATGATTTTGTAGCCTGCGTAATTTTCTTAGAGGAGCTTTCCTTGTGTGTAAGTTAATGTATCTCACACGCTGAAATCCTTCATCTTTTCCCTAAAAATAGAATATATCTGGCTACCAGCTTCTGAGTAATAAAATAGCTTCTATTTCTTTAAGACACATCATCTAAAAATCATACATCTACTTACTTTTAAGCAGTAAGTATTAAGACATTATAAAACATTTTCTTCTCAAATGCCAACCCCTTATTAATTAGCATCTTGGCAGCCTTGATGTTATCACCATGAAATTTTGTTTTATCTCGATGTTGTTTTCATCTCACCCCAGTAAGACTGGCCAGTATGAAAAAGTCATCCAATAACAGATGCTGGCGAGGCTGTGGAGAAATAGGGACTCTATTACACTGCTGGTGGGAATGCAGACTGGTGCAACCACTGTGGAGAGCCGTTTGGAGATTTCTCCGCAAATTAGGTCTAGAGGTTCCA
>PVLD010014089.1:0-53607 GCA_004027595.1 Dinomys branickii | reverse complement strand
TAGCACAACTTAATTATGAAGAAATATAAAGCTGCAAGTAAATCAAGTTTAAAAGGCATGCACACTAAACAAAAATCTAAAAGGAAAAAGGAGAAAGAAGAAATAGACAAATCTATAATAATAGTAATCAGTTTTAACATATCAGTCTGTAAGCAATAATCAAAGAAAATCAGTGGAAAATATCGCAAACTTCCAAAGGTGCATACCGAACACAATACTTCAAACATGGAAAATATATATTTGAATCTCAGTAAGGTGATTTTCATACTCTGTTCAAAGAGTTTAAATAATTTTTCTCAGATTATTTAAAATTAACATCAGAATGAGGGTGAAGTCTGAAATTTACTTAAAAGTTAATCTTTTCTTTAAGTCATAATATTATGATAGAGTTGAATGCATATTTTATAGTGTTGTGCTATTTGTCTTCTTTGTGTATTTTACTTTTGAACAATCTATGTACATTAAGAGATCATGGAAAAAAGATTTGCATACAAAAATCATGCAAGAAGATTCCATAGTCTATTAAGACTAGTGCACCCCTCTCTTGGCACTATGCAATGTATGTAATGCAGCCTAAAATCCTTATTGTCATGAAATCTATTCAGGTTTTTAAATTTAGTGTTTTGTAGATGCATTTGATCTCATATTTAATACTGTACAACTATATTTTGCTTTCTCTTTTCTCTTTTATTTCCTTCCATTCTTTTTTCTTTCTTCCTCACTCTTTCCTTTTTCCTTTCCTTCCTTCATAAAATCTATCAATATTATTCAATAAAGCTTGTGGGATTTTTTCTTTTAAAACATTTGGAGCTCTTCCTTAATAACAATCTATTCTAGTCTAATTTCATTACTTCAGAAATTTTCAACCTTTTCTAAATTTTCTTTGCAAAATTTTAGTATTCCAAATGTAATAATATCTTAGGGTAAAGTACACCAATAAAGAGGTGAGATGATGGTAACACTACCAAACCAATCTACTTGGGCAGGGGCTGCCAGGGTCACAGTTCTGCACTGAGAATTTAATGGCTAATAAGGAAAAATCATCGAAATTTTAAAAGTCCTGCATCAAAGAGCCTAGTGGTTTTTAGTTAGCTTGATGGCTACGCCTCTGCCAGGTATAGCTTCCCAGCCTGTATCTCTGTCTTATTTCAATCTTATATCATGATTTTATCCAATAATGTATCTCTCCTGTAAAAACACACCTAAATAAAAAGATATGATCTTAAAATGCTTTTGTACTTTTTTACTATTCCTGTGTATATACATAGATCTATTCTCGGGACTTTTAACTGATTTGTTTCACTAAAAAATTAATTATAAAATACTGACCATATGTCAGAAGTTTTAAATGTTTGGTATTTAAAGTTATTGTTTCCATGAAAGATTATAGTTTTCAAATATAAATATTATGAAATTACCTATAGCGTCAAAGAAGAATCATGAAAGATAGAATATGGCATTGTCAAAATAAGTCTATAATAGGTATAAATTAAAATGCAAAATATCTAAAAAAAATATTTCTAAAAGAGAATGAATAAGAGAACAAAAGAGAAAAGAGAAAATCTTCAGAATGGAAAAAAAAGTTTTTACCAGCTATTATATCAACATAGGTCTAATATCTAGAATATATAAAGAACTCAAAATATTAGACTCCTTAATAACCTTTCTTTATAGCTGAATAATATTCTATATATAAAAATGCCACAATTTTTTTATCCATTCCTCAGTGGATGGACATTTGGGTTGCTTCCACGATTTAGCTATTACAAATTGTGCTGTTTGTTAATATGTTTTTGTACCTTTAAAATAAAAATACAGAGAAAAAAGCAATCAAAAATGGACAATTGAAATGAATAGGCTACTATAAATAAAACAGTATAACCATTATAGAGATCCTTATGGAGAGTCCTCAAAAAATTAAAAATAGAAATTCCATTCGACTCAGCTATTCTCTTTCTACATATCATCCTGAAAGAACAGAAGACATCACATTACGGCAAAACATGCATGCCCATGTTTATAGCAGCACACTCTATGACAGCCAAATCTTGGAAGTGACCTGCGTATTCATCAGCAGATGAATTAATGAAGAGAATGCAGCATTTACACACAATATAATACTACTCTGCTGCAAAGAAGGGTAAACCTAATCATTTGGAGGAAAACGGATAAACCTTAACATCATAATGTTAAGTAACATAAATTTGACGCACAAGCTTAAATTTTGCATGGTTCCTCTTATACAAGAAAGCCAAACTGTAAATAAAAATAAAAACAAAAGATAATGGGAAATAGGGAGATAGATCTTTCTCAAATGGGAGGGAGACCAAGAGGTAGAAGGAAGGGGGAGGGGGTGAAGGTGAAGGGGGTGAAAAATTAATTAAGATAGGTTATGTACATGTGTCAATTCACCACAAGGAATGTTATCATTATGTACTGCAAGCAGGAACTGAAGAAAAAGATAAATAGGATAAAGAGAAAAGTTCATATGCAATGTCAGTCTTTCTTCAAACACATTTTTTGAAAATTATTAGTCAATAATTGTAGTCCAAAACTGTCTCCAAAGCATTGTAATCCTGAAGAAGTTCAACAGCGGAATCACTCGTATTGACTCATACTTTTCAAATTATAAAAGGAAATTTAATACAATGGCCTACTTGAGAAAAAGGAATATATATTTACATAGACACGGACATTCAGAGTAGCAGTTGAATGAAAGTTTGATTCACCTTTGCTAGTAGAGAAGTATAATGTCTTTGGCAGCTTTGAGAATTTAATAAACCATACCAATATTTTTACCATTAAATCCCTCAAAAATTCATTGTTTTTAGTTATGTGCTCTTTCTCTGTAAGTGGTATTTTATTCAAGTCTAGGAAACAAATATTTCTCAAAGAGATTATGGAAATCCTATGCTGGTCTTTGTGTATGTAATAAATAAAACTCATTCAATAAATATTTAAAATTGCTGTGTGCCAGATCCTGAGGTAGCTGTTGGAAGCTGCAAAGAAAAACGACCTATGGAGGCTACCGAAAAGCAATCACAAACTATTGAAATCTAGCGAGCTTTTCTTAATTGAAATAGAGGTCATACTGCACTAGGCAATGTTTCCAGAATGTTTCAGAGCGTGAAAGGAAACTAGCATTTGGAAATCTTTTGGTTTTCATGAACACTATGTCATACATTTTTCAAAGTTATTCATGGGCTTTCAAACTTTGAATTGGTGCAAGCATTTATTATAATTTGTAATCTGAATTGTACAAGAATACTCAATTCTTATTCCCCCACCAGTCTATTACAGTAAAAGGCACTTGAAGGTGAATGACTCGCATCATAAATGAATTCAATTGTTCAGCAGACAGTCCTTTAATTATAAATCTTAAAATGTTTAGCAGGACTGTATTTGAGTTCCTTTCTCACATTGACAAATTGTGAAAATACAACTTTTGTATTCTATAATTAGGAGAAGGTATTGCTAAAGAAGGTCAAAAGGCAAATTCTTTCTTTTAAAGGTACATAATGATACATGTTTACATATTGTCTTTCTACAACATTTAAAGTCATATTTATGCAGAAAAGATGGCAAATTGTCCGGCTGGTAAAAATACACTCTTTCTACAGTACAGAACACTTCAAAAAAGTAATGCTGGATATGTTTTACTCAGTAACTCTAATGACATTTTTCAATTTCTCATATTATCAAGCCCTTACAGGAAAAGTGCCACTATCAATAGCGTGTGGATTTTCTCACTAACTCATCTTGATTTCCATTGAAACCTGGTCTTCATTCTTACATGGAATCTCTAAAAAGTCTTCAAGCTTTTTAAACATTGGATGTGAAGGCTAAAGCCAGAAGCTATTTACTTGGGAAATGAATTATCCTAATCTTTTGCAACCATTTCCACATAATAAAAAATGTAGGGAAGAAACGAAGAATAACAACTGGAAGAACAAATGAGCAACGACAATGCTGAATCCTCATTTGAAAGAAGCAGCTTTAGATGTCCATATGAGAATTTCATGGTAAAGTTCAAGACTACTGCAAACTAGTTATCTGGTGTGTCATTGTTAATATGTAATTGATGGCTTTGTTAAATTGGCTTAGAAATTTATAAAGGAAATTATTCACAATTTAAATTTATAAAGAGTACACACATTTCTAATCAATGGATCAGATTCATTCCTCAAACTCCCCCAAATATCCTGATATATCCAGGAATGCTCTGGTTGGTCGTTCTCAGATTTCTCATTGCATCAGAGTCCCCTGGAGGGCTTATAATGACACAAGTAGTTGAGCTTCAACTCCAAAGCTTCCTATTTAGTGACTCTGGGATGGGGCCTGTCCTTTGCTATTTATTATTCTGACAAACTGCCTAGTATATTAGTCTGTTTGGGCTGCCATAATAGAATACCAATGCTAGAGAGAAGTCCAAGGTCAAGGAGCTTGTAAGTCAGGCTTCACTCTGAGGCCTCTTGCACTGGCTTTTAAGTGATTATCTTTCCCCTGTATGCTCACCTGACTAGGTTTTCCATTCACAGAGACAGGGAAAGCTCCGACGTTTGTTCCTCTTATTATGAGGATTCTAGTCCTATTTGATGAAGGCTTATTTTCATGACTTCATTTATTACTATTTACCTCTTTAAAGGCATTACCTCCTAATACAGTCACTGTGAAGTTGAGGGTTTGATTTAAGTGTTTGCCACAATGCAGTCCATAATACCAGGAGAATCTTCTGCCCTCTTTCCAGAAGCCAAGCTTTGAGAAGCAGTATGTTAGGTACTGTGATGAATACACAAGCATATTTGCAAAGTATGTTTTCCTTGATGAGCTTCTTCAATTCTCCATAGAAAAGTCCACTATGTACAAAACTTTTAGAAAGAAAAATAAGATCACATGAGTTATGTTCCTAATTTTATAGTACTTTCAAAATATAAAGCACATACTATATATGAGTCGAATGTCAGAACGTCAGAATCTTAGAAACCCATCAAAGTGTTAGTAAAATATTAGCATTACCAGAATAGTTAAGACTTTGATATATAAATATGAACAAATTATAGGTGTAAGAAGTTACCAAGGAATGTAATATAGAAAAAGTGGAATTTAACTTGGCAGAAAAGTGTAAGCTACTTTATTTGCCTGAAGAAAATTTTGTGTGGAATGTATTGGGAGATAACATTGGTAAATTGGATCAGACTGTGGAGAGTAAGAATTACTGGCCCTGGAAAGTTTGCAAGAGAAAGAAGCATGATAAAAGCACAGCAAATAGTGAAAACTGAAAAAGAATGAGGTGTAGACGGCTCAGAGGAATCTAAATCTTACATCCTTTCTTCCTATTCTTTCTTTGCTGTATTTCAGGATTTTTTAAAATGCAAAACATTGGGACTGTTGACATAAATTATTTCTTTGAATTGTAATGCATGAAATTCTTCTGTAACTTTTGGCTTGCAAAAGGGAATCTACAATCGTCCTCCATATTACAAATTATATAGTGTCAAGTAGCAAAGCTCAATCTAGCTATAAACATATTACAAATTATATAGTGCCAAGTAGCAAAGCTCAAACTAACTATAAACATATTACAAATTACATAGTGCCAAGTAGCAAAGCTCAAATTAATTATAAGCAGAATTTTGCCCCTTTCCACCATGTGTACCATACTTTTATTCAACAAAATCAAGAAATTACTTGTCTAGAATTTGGCAGAAACTATGGAAATGTGTATACATTAATTTATATGATAGAGTTTAACTCTAAGTACTGTATTTACACTGTATATAAATATATTGCTGTGGTGCATTATTTTTCCCCTGGTGTCCATTTTATTAAAAATAATAGACATTATTGTGTTCATGGTTTTATTCTTCTTGTAATAATATTTATGATATGGTGAATTTATTGTTATGTTATATATATTGAAAATCAATTTGTAGGTAATTATAATGAACAAATTAAATATATTTAATACTTGTATACTCTGATTGTATCACTAAACTTTATTTTTAGCTTTTGTTCATTTGGATTGACTGGAAGTAGAGATGTCTTAGTTGTTCTGCTTTATAATTATAAAAAGGCTATCTTCAAAATGAAAGGAGGGAAGGAGACAGTGATCTCATTGCTAATCTGTGCATTCAGAAGCAAATTATATTAACTGAGACAAATTCACAATGCATAAAGAAAGCCTGTGTTTCTTAGAACTTGTCTTATGTTTTCAAGGAGAATTATCTTCTACAAACAAACATTCTGTGAGCAGACTGTCACAAGCAGTATTGTTGAATGGCATTATAATGGTATGAACATATATAAATGTCTATTCAACGTGAGAATACAACTCAGGAAATTATTGCTACTAAAAGCCATAGGAACTAATTGACCACAAATATTAACTGAACTTGTTCTCTGGAAAAGTACTTTTTGAATCGACACATATTAGTTGTACATATTCCTTGATGTGGTATTAGGTTTAGGAAAGAAATTAGAAAATATCTAGCCCTTCCTTCATCCCTCTTTCCTTTCCTTGGGCTCTCCCTCCGTCCTCCTTCCCTCTTTTCCTTTCTTTCTTCCTTCTGTGAAGCTGTTAGATGCCACTTGGATTATTTACTCCTTGAAGACTGGGGTGAATTCATCCATGAATTCTATTTTAATGCTTTTCTGTCAGGTTAATTCTTTGATATCTAACTGAATTTCTTTTAATGGTTATTTTTCTATTCTGGTTTCTGGACTTTTCTTCAGTTTGTTTTGTTCATTTATATTTTCTAGAAAAGATTGATTGATATGAAGAGGAATTTATGTTTATTGTTATACAATTATTGTTAGGTTTTCTTATAACATTTAAATTTTTCTCTGTAAATGGTAATAGGCTTAGAATATACATGTTTCTTCAAAATTACTTGTGTAAGAACTGAGACTGCAAGGCAATGGTGTTAATTTCCCATAAATGTTTTCCACATTTGTGAAGGAACTTTGTCCCTTTTCCTCTTTCACAATATGAAGACATAACAGTAATTTCTTGGCTTAAAAACAGAGTTTGCCACAAGAAATTGGATGGTATGTTGATGGTAGAATTCCTAGCATCTTGAAAGTGTGAGAAATAAATTTCAGTTGTTTATAAATTACTCAGTCTAAGATATTTTGTTATAGTAGTCCAAAATGGAACGAGATATGCAGTTACACATTTTTTCTCACTCATATCTTCATGTACTTCATCTTTCATTCTTATATTTTTTTACTTCTATTAAAATTCCAATTTCCTCTTTTCCAATTTATTTTAACATTGTATCATGTTCTCATTTTTAAGAAATTATTATTGGCCTTTTTAGTAATTTACATTTTAAACTGTTTTCAAATTTTTGTAGTAATTTTTGCATGTTCCAACATGTAGAATTCATATATATAAAATATTATCCATTAAAAATTATTTCTCTTCCTCATCTGATTTTAACATTCCTTCTCTCTGTCTAAACACTTTGAAAAGTATTTTTGTGTCTGTGAAGATTTATAAGCAAATATTAGCAAATGTGAAAATATATTATACATTTTTCTAATAAAAAAAAGTTCAATACATTGTTTTATAGTTTGACTTTACTTATTTCTTTTTTTTTTTTTTTTCCGGGACCGGGGATCGAACTCAGGGCCTTAGTGCTTAGCGGCAAGCACTTAGCCCACTGAGCTGTACCTCCAGCCTGTGACTTTACTTATTTCTTGGAGGACTTTCTACATCAATATACAAGGAGCTTCTTTATTATTTTGTGAAGTTATTATATTTATGCATTTACTGTAGTTAATATAATCTGTATTCTACTAACAGACATTCTGTTTTTCTTCTTTTACAATTTATTATTAACAATGAATGAATAAAGTCTTCATATGTGGTCTTCATATCGTATCTGTAGGATAGGCTACAGAAAGAAAAAATTATTTGATCAAAGACACTATTACTAGGTTTTGATGTATTGGAATCTCCTTTTAGAGGGGTTCTGCAGGCTTTCTCCATTCTAAACAAAGACTTGGTCAAGTCAAACACAAAATGTAGCAAGGTCTAACATTTACTAAAAGTAGGAAAAATAAACATGTTATGGAGACATTTGGGCCAAGAAAAGGTAGGAAATGGAGTACACTTGACAGCATAATTACAGACTTCTGGGAAAGAGCATAGTAGCACAGGGCTCAGTGGTGGCTGTCTTTTGGTGTCTTCCACTTTTCGGCTGACATCAGGTCTGTTCTGTTGAGAACCTGCTTGAATTCTCATTCATTGAAGACATGGTTGGTTCCACGCACAGAGCTTGAGAACTGTTCTGTACATGTGTCCTGGGACTTTTAACTAAAGGTGAACTTCCCCAGTCAGTTTGTCACACCCTAATTTCCTGCCTCCTTATCAACAAGTCACTGTCCGTGGTGCTGTATAAATTATAATTGCCGTCACCAATGTAAGTACATGTTACTCTATAGCCTTTTCAGCATTATCTATTGCCACATATTACATTTTTTTCCAAATCAGTAGGTAAAAATAATATCTTAAAATATTTAGATTTATATCTACAGTTTTTTGTCCTTTTGAGATAAGGTCTCTCTATGCAGTTCAGGCTGATCTTGAACTGACTTTGTGGCCCAGGTTGTCCTTGCACTTGCAACGATCGTCCTGCCTCAGCCTCGTGAGTATTGGGATTACAGGTGTGCACCACCATGTCCAGCTATATTGACTTTTAACAGTAAAATGCAGTTTGTTTCTTTATATTTAAGAAACATCAGTATTTCCTATTTTATGAGATATCTCTTTACATCAATTAACTATTAAGAGGATTGCTTTCAGATAGTAGGTAGCATGTCTTTGTAATATGTACTCAAGCCTTTTTTCAGTCTGTTATTTTTCTTTTGACTTGCTTATCACATATTTTAATACAGACTTTTATCAGTATGTAGTTAGATTACCAGTTCTTTATCTGTGGCCCCTTAAACTCTGCCAAAGTAAAAAGATGTTTCTGAATTCCTCTTTGTAAAGAAATTTAAGTGTCAGGTTAGTTTTTGGTTTCATTTTGTGTATTTAAATCTTTTGTCCTCTGGAAATTGTATATGGTATGAGGTAGAGATTTTTCTGCACAAATTTATTCAGCTATCAAGAATCATGTGATCCCTACACTATTTTTATTAGTGAATATTAGTTACACACATTCGTGTGCTTTATTTTGGGAAGTCATGCATACATAGAACATACTTTGGCCATTTTCACCCCCCCTTACTCCATTAGTCTTCCCTCCTAATCTCAGCTTCCCACCTCATTCCCTTCCTCTTCTCTAGTATTACCCTTTCTGCTCTTTATGCCTTTATTCTACATATGAGAGAAAACATATGATATTTATTTTCTCAGTCTGGCTTATTTTGCGTAACATTATGATCTTCATTTTTATCTATTTTTCTACAACTGGCATGATTTCATTCTTATTTATGGATATAAAATATTCCTTCTGAATGTCAATATTACTCCTAACATTTTTGTTGTCCTGACTCATTTTTAGACGTTCTGGCTTTTCTGGTAATATGAGCCTCAGCACAAATTTTACCTGATACAGACTGGCTTCACTGGATTGGTATTCGTGTCACTGGTTTACTTTGACTGTGGGCAAACATTTAAAACTGACATTTTATGAAGGAGGTATTTTTTGTAATTTGTCACTAAAGGAATTACTTAATAGTGCTGGGGATATAGCTCAGTGGAACAAGCATCTGCCTGGCTAGTGCAAGGTCCTGAGTTCGATCCCCGGTACCACAAAAAAAGAAAAGGTATTACATAACAGAAATTCTCTTGAAGTGGATGAATCTTTCTCCACACTAGATAACTTAAAATCCTTCCCATCCATCCACACTATATGTCTCCTAAGCTTTTCTTGCCTGTTCAGAAGATTTTTTAGTGTAAGTTGAGAAAACCTCTTCATGTTGTATTATCCCTAATGGTTCATCTGATAAAGCACATTTTAGCAAAAGCAGAATGACAACAATCATCTTTTAAAAGAATCCCCACTCAAGTATTCAAATCTTCCTTTTATTTACTATATAAAAATTAGAATCTGTAAGGAATAAAATTATTTTAAAGTTTCTTCTTTCTGAATCCTCTATGGTCATTTTCTAACTCAGTCTAACTGCCATTGACATCAAATAGTTCCATTTAACATACCATTGATAAAATATTTATCAATTATTTACTTCCTTTATTTCCCTATTATTTGATATTTAAAATCATATATAAATTTTATAGAATGTACTATGATTATGGTTAGCACAATAGTATCTTCATTTCCATTCTATGTTCTTGCTTTTTTTTTTTTTTGGTACTGAGAATAGAACTCATGACCTTGTGCTTACCAGGCAGGGATGGGGCCACTGAGCTATACTCTCAGCCCCTGTTCTATTTGCAGTAATCAAGATCTCAGCTCTGTCTTTGCAGTCCACAGCTTTACTGGAGCTCCCTTTCTGGCCAAACACACATTTTAAATCAACCCACTGGGCTCTTTCTTCTTGACTGTCAACATAAATATGGCTAAATGCTCTCAACAACGGCCATGCCACTGCCTCAACATTCGACTGCCTTGAAATTTCTTCTGCCAGGTTAATCAGTATGCCACCCTTAATCTTACTCTCAGGGAAATTCTCTGAACATGAGGAAAATTCAGACAAACTTTTTTTCCAAGCTGTAACACACATAGTCTGGAGTCCAACAGTCAGTGTAGTCCCTCTTCCCAGCAGAAAGTTCACAGACCTGGTCTTTAGCAGCAGGATTTCTATTAGTCTTCTTTATTTTTCTCTTTGTTTTATTTTAAAAGGAAAAGAATGAAAACATTAGCAAACAGACACAAAGTAGCACAAGAACAGTACAAAAACTGAATTACAGATAAGGTGACAGGGAATTAACAATGGTTGTTGTATTAAATATTGATAACTGCAAAGTGTATGTTCAGGATAACACATATAGACATACAAGATTGATTAAACTAATCATTGACTGCTCCTTACAATAAAGTGACATGAGACAGTAGTGCAACCATGTTAGCCATCCTGCATATACATACACACATACATACAGTTATCCCTTTCTTCCTTTTCTCCTTCCCCTCATCCCATTGCTCTTTACTTTTGAGCAGTTTCCTTTCCTACCTCCTAATTTATATTCCCACCTTCAGGTTCTTACACTAGTGATGTAATAGGCTGTTTGCACATGCACATCTGTTATTGCTCTTAGCCTTCTTGTCTATTGAGCTCTGACCAGAATCTCCCATACACAACAGCTGAAAGCATTCCAGCTCTGCTCTTTCAGGTGACATCTCTGAACCTTTCCAAACTCTTCCCACGGGCCTTTCCCAAAGGCTCTTGAACCACATGGTCAGGTATAGTCACAGCAAAGTCCTCACTCCAGATACCTAATTCTAACTTCATTACTTTTCTCTCATAGATGAGACAAAGTAATTGATGACCAGAATAAAGGAAGGAAAGGATTATTTCGCTCACAGTTTGGAGAGGTTTCAGTCCATCCTTGGCTGGCTCCAACACAGAGTGGCATATGGCAGAGGGCAACAGCTCATGCAGGCGAAAACAGCAAGAGCAATAAGAGAAGAAATGGAGGAGGAGCCATGAACAAACCTCTTTCCTTCCCTTATATTATATACAGGCTACTCCCCCAAGGGCGGGTGCAGCACTCACATCCTTAATCCCAGCACTGGGCCATGGATCAATCATAAACTCAGGAAGCTGCCCCCAAGACTGCATGAGCCTTTAGGGGACATCCAGACACAAACCACGACACCCTTGATCTTCTGCTCTGTTTTACTCGTGAAACATCTTTTATTTTCTGTTTCTCTTTATTTTGTTCTGGTATTTATGGAGTTTTGCTTATACACATTGGATTTCCTGAACCTGTCCTCTATATCTTTATCTTTTTACTTATCACCTTCATTTCATTAAATTTTTCCTGTGACTTCTGAGAAAACATCTCAAGTTGATCATTTAAATAAATTATAGGGATTTCTGTAACGTTAAGTTGGTTTGTTACTGTCTCTTTGTAGTTTTTTAATTCAATCAGCCTGTCTGCTGACTTATAAAGGCTCAGAGTTAGGCTAAAATCTCTGAGAATGATTTTTGTTTTGTCAATTATTTGAAAAAAAATCATTGTGAATTTCTGCTTGATTCTTTTCCACAGATAGAATCATATTGTTGCTCATTTTAAGGCTAATAACTAGAACTTTTGCAGATACATCTTTTTATTGCAAAATATTTACTGTGTTCACTTTTCATTTATCTTTATCTCTCTGATGAAACACCGAATCATAGACATATTTTACCAGGAATTAGATGTCCATATTCAAATATCTAGTAGATGAAGCAAGAGGAAGGTTCTTTTTAATTGCTAAAGTGTGACTTTATCTTATACAGTTAATTTTATTTGCTGTGCAGTTAATATTCAACAACTTACATATAAAGTGAATGAAATTTCCAAAACCTTGCTGAGATTCAAATTTACTCTTTGCTTATGTTCCAGGTAAAACTTTGTCTCTATACTCAACAATCTGATCTTGGGTTAGTGTATTTCCCCAGTTGTAATATTCTTTAGAAATATGTAAGTATCTACCAAGTAGAGAAAATATCTTTTACTTTTGTTCTCTGTGTGTGTGTGTGTGTATGTGTCTGTGTAATTATGTAGTTTTAGTTTCTTGTGGAAATCTGACATTCACATTGTCCGCATTACAATATGTTATCTCTAAGTAATATGCCCACCATCTTAGAGAAAAGAGTAAATAATGCTGTACTCAGTACATACAAACTTGATAGTACTGCCCAATTGTCTCAAATAGTACTTAGTCATTCTTAAAGTCTTCTTTGTTTATTTGTTTTTACCCAAAGTAATGGCTAGGAGCACATTTATATTGGTCTATTCATCTCTGTTTTAGAATCTCACCTAAAGTATTATATCCATAATTCTTTTTGTATACTATTGAAATATTAAATGTCTGATATTTCAGCATCATTGTATCTTAGAAATTATTCAAAGTTTCTGACCCTAAATAGCACTGTTCACTGTTTTATATTTCTTAGATAAGTTACATGAAATGTTGAGAAGAAAGGAAAGTACCCATAGGATCAAATTGCATCTTCAGACAGTAACTAATTTGCCTGATTCCCTTAAAAGTGCATCACAAGTGTGTTTTCATGTCAGTAAATATTTACCCCCTCAAATGTTTTAATCACTTAAAGAATATCTAATTCATCATTTTTAAAATTCCAGACTAGAGCTAATCATTATTTTTTAGGAATTTCCAGCAAAATGAGACATACTTGATTAGATATTTCAAAAATCTCGTTTTCATAACAATCCCAACTGAAGAAAACATTCACACTAATTATTATTTCCTTCCACAACAAATTTTATTCCCTCTTAAGTATCCATATTTATAAATAAGCTCTATGAAAGAAAAAAAGCAAAGGAGGTGGCATTGGTTCTTACTTTTTAAAATGTTCCTTAGGTGTAGAAATTGTAAGTTATCATTAATAAAAACAAACTTTTATTGATTCAAGTATCATGGATACAATACTAAAGTTAATGGAATGGATTTGGATGCATTGGCTTGCTGGAATTTACTCAGCACATAAGGCATCAGTCTAAAATTTTTATGACAGCTTTAAAAATAAGGTTTGTGGCAAGGAAATCATCTCCCTAAAGTCGTCTAAATTTTAAAATCGTACAGAATAGAGGTATTTGGCATAGACAAAGCATACTAGGATTCCAGCAATGTTTGCTATTTGAGAAAATGGAGATTTCAGATTAGATGAGGAAATGACCTGTGTGCAGAAACAGACTCATTACGAAGAGGAGAAATTGTGCTCGTTATAAAGGGGCAAGTAAAAGGTATTTTGGAGTTGCTTCATATATACACATTGCACATATGTGTCTATCAGTTATCAGACTCCGCATTTAAAGAAAAGACAAGAATAATATGAAGGAAAAAAATCAAAGGGGAAAGGAAATGGAAAGAAAAGGAAAGGAAAGGAGGAAAAAGGAAAGAAATGTGTATGTCCTTTTTTATTTTAAAAATACTTCAAATATATTACTGATGTTGTATACTAATTCTATTTTTGAGATTTGGTGATATAAATAGACAAATTAAAAGTATATGTATTTAAGTTGTACAATATGATCATGTAATACATTTTGTAGATTATGAAATGATTATCAAGCTAATTAACATATCCATCACCAGTCATACTTGCCCATTTTTGTGATAAGAGCATTTAACATCTATTTTCCTAAAACATTTTATGTATATGGTACATTATTGTTAAATATATTTGCCATGCTCTGAACTGGATGCCCAGAACATAGTTGAAACTGAATATGCATGTTTGAGAAAGATCTGTCTTTCTCCTTCCTCTTACCAGCACCCGGAAAGCAGCATTCTACACTCTTGTTTCCTGAGTTCAGTTTTTTAAAATTCCACATTAAAGTGACACCATGTCATATTTGTCTTGTTTATGTCACTTGGCATAGTATCCTCTAAATATAATCATGTTGTCACAAATGGCAGGACTGTTCTCTTTTCCCTTTCCACCTCTTTCTTTCCCACCATCTCTTCTCCTCTTTCTCTCCCTAATGTAGGTCCTAGTGACTCTAGCACATACACACACACACGCAAACAAATTTCTCTTTCACTCCTATATATATATATATATATATATATATACACACACACACACACACACAATTATATGTACAATTATATATAAAATTATATGTATAATTATATATAATTTTCTTAAATATATACAATTATACATATAATTATATATATATGTATATATATATATAATTTTCTTTGTGCATTCATCCACTCATCCACTGATAAACACCATTTAGTTGGTTTTCATACCTGGACTATTGCAAAAAACAGTGCAATGAACAAAGTAGGGCATGTATCTCACTGAGATCCTGACTTAATTGGCACTGGATATTTGCCTGAAGGGCAGTGGCAGAGTCACATGGTAGTTCTATTTCTAATTTCTGAGGAACTTACACTCTTTGGTATGAAACCTGTCCCACTTGCCATCCTCACCAGTCATGTACAAGTGTTCCCTTTTCCCCTTGCCCTTGCCAACACTTTTTGTTTGTTCCTGTGAGAATAGCTATTTGAGCATTTGTAAGGCAGTGTCTCATTTAGTGATTGATTTAACATTCCTCTGGTGATGAGTGGTGCTGAGCACCTTTTCATCTGCCTAATGCCATTTGTATGTCTTCTTTGTAAAAATCTCTACTAGGAGACCCTCCCTTCACTGCTGCTGGGATCCAGGGGAACCACATGGGAAGGCACAGAGACTGGTCTCTCCCTTCCCTGCTGCTAGGATCCAGATGAACTATTTGGGAAGGCCGAGAGACGGATAGGGATAGCAGCCACACAGTAGGGCCCCCAGCTAGGGTGCCAAGGTGGATAGGCAAGACTGTGTGAAAGTATCAGAAGCAGCAGTAACAATATAAGCCAGAAGCTGGTAAGTTGATGAACTAGCACTATATGTGGGGATTAACACACACAGAATAGAAGTGGGATGGGCCACCACCCACATTTTTCTTTTTTCTTTGTTCTGTTTTGTCCTGTTTTTTTATTGTTTCTATATTTTGTTGTTTTTTAGTAAGTGTTGTTATTTTTATTTCCTGTGTTTCTTTTTGGTTTCTTTCCTGTTTTTTTTCTCTTATCTCTTTCTTGCACAGGTAGATCTGTAACTTTCTTTTTGTTTTATCATATTCGTCCTCTTCCTCTCTAACATCAATTATTTACCTTGTTTTTATGATATTTTTATAAAAGTAAGTGGTGTCTCTTCTCTTTCTGGTTCACTACAATATTCCTAGATTTTCTCTTCCAATCCTTCTCTCTTATGTTCTAAAATAATCCAAAACTTGTACAATTATCCTATTGCCCCCCCCCCAGGTCTTACCCCAACTACTTTTATCCTCATTCATCTCTTCAACTTATACCCATCACTCTTAAAACCCCACGCTACTGGATAAAATCACTCTATGAAGTGGAAAATCCTTGCATACAAGTTCCTAGTATAAACTGGATTATATTAAATAACTGTAGAACTTGCTTCTATGGATAAAGATATTAGAATAATACTTATGACAATCTGTTACTTGCTATGCTGTGTTTAAATATATTGTTATTGCTAACTTTACTACTTCAACCAAGATGTAATACCTATTAAAATCAGTTTTTCTCCTCTATATGCAACACTGCAATTGTAAGGGGTCATAACCATTACCATAGTCAAGTACCAAAGAATGTGCCCTGAGTCAAACAGCAACTTCAAATTCTTAATATATTGAGAAGGTAGGTTCTTGCTCTAAACTTAGAGACCAAGAACCACCTACATCTAGAAGATATCCTGAGGAAAAACATTTCCTAAGAAAGCCTCAACAGCAGGGATAAAGTTATCTAACATAAGAACTCTATAAGCATCAACACAGAAAACAAAACAAAATAGAAAATAGAAAATGAGAAGATGAAGAGGCAAAATGCAGCCCTAAATGTCCAGCCCACCCAGGACAAGTCCAGAGCACAAAGAAATAGAGGAAATCAGAGGCCAACCACTGGAACTCTCTGAAATGATAGCATTAGGAGTGAAAAAAAAGTGGAAGAGACCACAGAAAATAAAATTTCTAATGTGCAACAAGAAATGATGATCAAAATGAAATACATCAAAGCAGACATGGATAAAAACCAGAGGAGCTCAGGAAAACAATGGAAACTATGAATGGGCAACAGAAAAGAAGTGGAATTCATGAAACAGACCCAAACAGAAATCCAGGAGATTAAATAATCCATTGAAAGTATACGCAACAAATTGAAGGAAGGTGAGAATAGAATATCAGCTCTAGAAGACAGGATTGCTACTAGTGACTGAGAAAATAAATAGCTCTTAAAAATAACAAGAGACCACAAAAAATCAATCCAACAGCTACAAGATCAAGCAAAGAGCAACATAATATTGATTGGAGTCAATGAGAATGTTGGAGATAGTGCAAGAGGTATTAAAACCCTCTTAACTGAAATGATGGCAGAAAACTTCCCAAACATGGATGGAGACATACAAATTAATGAAGCATATAGAACCTCAAACACCCAGACCAAAGTAAATCTACACCAAGGCATAAAATAATCAAGATTCCAGAAATTCAGCACAAGAAGAAAATATTAAAAGCAGCTAGAGAAAAGGCAAATCACATATAAAGGAAACCCCAACAGAATCACAGCAGACTTCTCAAAACAAACCCTCAAATAAAGGAGAGCTTGGAGTGAAGTGTTTCAATCCCCAAAAGAAAACAATCTTCATCCCAGATTGATGTACCCTGCACAACTATCCTTCAAAATCAAAAGAGAAATAAGATACACCCATAACAAAGAACAATTAAAGATATTCATGACCACCAAACCACCAAACCAGCTCTTAAGAATGCTCTGAAAGATATTTTAGACAGAGATAATGAAGATGAGAAACACTAGAACATTAACAGAAAGAAGCCACCAAGCAGGGCAAGTAACTAGACAGAGAAGAAAGATAGGGAACTAATAACAGGAAAATAATGTGAAAATATTAGTCAGTGCATAACAGTTATAACTGTCAATGGAAATGGTCTCAACTCACCAGTCAAAAGAAACACTGGCAGACTGGATCAAGAAACAAGAGTCAACAAAATAATGCATGCAAACAACACATTTAACTCAGAAAAGAAATCCAGAGTAAAAGTCAAAGCATGGCAAACAAATCTCCATGCCACAGGAGCCCACACGAAAGCAGAGGTAGCTATTCTATTTGCAGGAAATGCAAACTTTAATCCAAAACTCATCAAAGGAGACAAACAAAAGGTTTAGAGAAAACTCTGAGAAGAAGAGTAAAAATTACAAATATACATGAACCAAACACTAGTGCGCCCAACTACATAAAACAAATATTAACAGACATTAAAAACCAAATAAGCACTAACGCAATTGTAGTGGGGTACCTTAACCCCATTCTCACAAATAGATAGATCAAATAGACAAAAAATCAACAAAGAAATATTAAAACTAAACCAAGCCTGTGAACAAATGCACGTGGTAGATGTTTGTAGAGTGTTTAACCCCAAAACATCTGCATATACATTCTTCTCAGCTGCACATGAGACATTCTCCAAAGTAGACCACATACTAACCCACAAAACATGCTTAAGTAAATATAGAGGTGTTGAAATCATCCCATGCATGCTATCTGAACATATCATAATGAAACTGGAAATCAATGACAAAAGTAGTCACAAAAACTACATAAACACATAGAAATTAAATAATATCCTTCTGAACAACCATGGATCACAGAGGAAATTAAAGATGCAATAAAATAGTACATATAATTAAATGATAATGCTGATACAACATACCAAAACTTATGGGACACAATGAAAGCAGTCTTATGAGGGAAATTTATAGCAATGAATGCTTGCATCAGGAAAACAGAATGAGCTCAAATAAACAACCTAATGTTGAACCTGAAACTTCTAGAAAAAGAACAAATCAAAGCCAAAACTCATACAAGGGAGGAAATTATAAAGATAAGAGCAAAAATTGGTGCAATTGGGACTAAGAAAACAATACAAAGAATCAATGAATTGAAAAGTTGATTCTTTGAAAGAAGAAATAAAATTGATGAACCATTAGCCAACTTCATCTAAAAGAGGAGAGAAAAACCACACATTCAAGCAATTAGTAATGTAAAGAGAAAAATCACAATGGATCCTACAGAAATCCACAAGATTATCAATACCTATTATGACAACCTATATTCTGAAAAGGCAGAAAACGCAGATGAAATGGGCAGACACCTAGATACAATCACATTACCAAAAACTAAATCAAGAAGATGTAAAAGTTCTAAATAACCCAATATAAACCCGTGAAATTGAAACTGAAATTAAAAGTCTACCAACAAAGAAAAGCTCAGGCCCTGATAGATTCACTGTTGAATTCTACAAGAAATTTAGAAAAACAATGCCACTAATGCTAAAACTCTTTGAGGAAATTAAAAGGGAAGTAATGCTTCCAAAATAATTTTTGGAAACAAATATTACCCTGATTCCAAAACCAAAGAAGAGCCCAACCAAAAAAGAAAAATATAGGCCAATCTCCATAATGAACATAGATGCAAAAATCTTCAATAAGATACTGGTGAATGGAATGCAACAAAAATCTCTACTTTCTTTGCCATTTCAAGTTTCTGTTAATTTTATGTTGTGTTTCCCTTATATCTTTTGGATATTAAGTCTTTATCAGTTATATAGTTCATAAATATTTGCTCCTACTTTATAGATTACATTTTCATTTTATTGATTTCTTTGCCTTACAAAAACATTTTAATTTTATGCAGCATTATTTTTGGGTTTCTTGAATGTGTGTTTTTAAAAATTTTATTAATGAACATTAGTGATGCATAACAGTGGTTCTCATTTTCCCACTTTGCACATTCATATAATATACTTTGATTATTTTCATACACACACCCACATTAGCATTTTTATCTTTCCTTCTGACCTTCTTCCGATCCCTTTTCTACTGATAATCTCCTTTCTACTTATTGTTCATGTTTTTGGTGTCAAAACCAACATAAATTATTTTTACCTTGTTTTCTGTAGGGATAGTATGGGTTTAGGCATTTGATTTTAAAATTTCATTTTTCTGGAGTTAATTTTTATGTCCCAGCATAAGATATTGGTAAAATTGTCATTTTTTTGCATGTAAACATGCAGTTTTTAACTTCATTCATTGAGAAAATTAACCTATTCACACTGTGTGTTCTTGGTGTCCTTGTTAAAAATTTGTTGCCATGTATACTTCATTTTTGAACTCCATTTTCATTCCACTATTTTATGTGGCTCTTTTCATGCTAGGGACAAATTGTTTTGATCACCACAATTTTGTAGAAAATACATCTTGAAATTGTGATGTTAAATATGTCCAGCTTTATTCTTCTTACTCAAAATTGTTTTGGGCATTAAGTGTGTTTTTTTGTTTCATACCAATTTTAGCATTGTATTGATGCCCACCGATAAATAACTGCATAAGAAAATGTGGTAGACCTATACAGTGGAATATTATTGAGCCACAAGTAAGAATGAAATCATGTCATTTGCGGGAAAATGAATGGAACCGGAGAACATCATGCTGAGTGAGAAAAGCCAGACTTGTAGGGTATTATTACATATTTTTTGTTATATAACAAATCTAATATATAATTAAATGAACAAATAAAATAAGGAAGAGATGATAGGAAACTAGAAATGAGAAAGAGAATCAGGGAAGGAGAAGAAGAGGAAAAGGATGTTAATGGGATTGAAAATTATCAAGAGATATTACATGTATATGTAAATTTCCCCAAGTGAACATGTCTATATTAAAAACTTGAGTAACTAAAAGACATTTACATTTTCTTGTAATCTCATTACTAGGCAGACTTTATATTTGTACAGCTAACATTTGACTAATTTCTAAATTCATATTTGCACAACACATATTTCAAGTTAATTTCCATTTACATTTACACACATTCTAGAGTTCCACTTGTTGATTTTCACATTTACGCTGTTGTGGTCAGGTAAGACACATGTCATGAATTAGATTTCTTAAATTAAGATAAGTTTGTGGCCTAATGTATGTACTGTCACAGAGAATATTCCATATGATGATTAGAACAGTGCAAACTGATACTGGATAAAATATTATCTGTTAAGAATATTTGTTCTGTAGTATAATTTAGCTTTGATGTTTGTTTGTTGTTGTTTTGGTCTGCAATATTTGTCTATTGATGAAAGTGGAATGTGAAAATCCTGAGCTATTATTATGTTGGTGCCTATCTTGTTTTACAGAGCCAGTAGTGTTTAGTTTATGGAATTGTTTGCTCCATCGAGTGCATGTACATTTGCCATTGTTACTTTTTCTTGTTGAATTAGTTTGTGATCCTACAGTGAAATCTTTTTCTTTTTGTGGGTTTTAATTTGACATATATTTTATGTGATAAAAGTATAGATACTACTACTCTCTTTCAGTTCCCACTGTGTGCTGTGTCTTTTCCATCCATTTACGATTAGTGTATATGTGCTTTTCTGGTGAAGTAAATTTCTGGTGAGCATATCACTGAGTCATTTTTTATCTAGTCATGCTATCCAAAGTTTTAATTTAGACAATATAGTCTGTATGCATTGATGATTATTATCGATTACTAACGAAATACTTCGAAACTTTTGCTAACTTTCTCGGTTGTTTTGTATAGCCTTGCATCCATTTTTCCTCTCTTGTGGTTCATCTTTGTAGTTTTGGTGTTTATTTTCTCTGACTGTTATTTCACTTGTCAACAATGTCTGTGAGTGTCTCACTAGCTCAGGCTGCAAGGGTCTTTGCCTCCTTAGATGAAGCAATTTTACGTGTGCCAGGTATATTTATAGTTTTGAGTGTGATGTGTTTAGCTGCAGGTATAGGCCTCTTACTATTTTCCATGAGTTGCACAGGTGACCTCACATGCCTATACAGGCAAAACACAACTGGCATGGCAGCAAAAGCAGGACACCTATCAGTTTCCAATGTCTGTGCAGGTGTAAGGCAGCTCAGGTAGACTGAGTGGGTGCAGTGCAGCATGCCTACTATAAGGGACAGGGTGTTGGTCAGTTTCTATGGGTTATATGGCTGCTAGGCTACGCTTGTGAGCCACTTTGTAGTACCTATCAGTGTTCAAGAGCTATATGGGGGCCAGGGATATAGCTCTGTGGCACAAGAGCCTGCCTGGCAAGTGCAAGGTCCTGAGTTCGATTCCCAGGACAAAAAAAAGAGCTATATGGTTATTTTCACAAGGTCTTGTGGGACCAATCCACTCAGAATGGGCTCCCCAAGTACTTTCTAAATCTCAGGCTTGGTGGATAGAGTTGCCTGTCTGCTTCACTAGTCTTGGTAAACTGAAGTACTTAGGGAAAGCTGTTCACTTGCTTCATGGGCCCATGGGTGAATGGGAAAGTCTATATGCAAGCTTTCTGTGTCTTTAGCAGACTGGATTTCTCTCAATTCATCTGTCACTGTTTTTCAGGTATCTCATTGGACTTAGAGACTTTGAATAGGATTCTAGACTACATCCTGGTCTGATGGCAGAGGCTGGAGCTGCCGATCTGCTTTTCATGGGGTTTCATCAGGTTGGTTGGCTAGATCCAGGGTTTGATAATGGTTTGGTGGCGGTGCTCAGCTACTTCCTGGAGAAGCAGAAATTTGGGCAGGACTGCTGGCTGTTTCTCGGGGAAGAAATTAGGATAAGCAAGGTTGTACATCTTCCTGGAGTCTCAATGACTTCCCCCTCTCTGATAACTACCTAGTTACTGGGAACCTCATACGTAGTTTTTGACTCCATCCCTGTGGTTACATTAGCATGATCTTGCAGGTGGAATCAGGCCTAAAGATGAACAATCAGACACGTTTTTCCTTGGGAATTTTAAGAGGGAAGCAAGTAAGGAATTAGTTATTTGAGTGAGTTATGCTAAAACCTGTGCTTATGTTGATTGATTGGATAACTTAAATCTTTCCACAGAGGTCCATTTCACTCTTATTTTGCTATACATTCTTTCTGTGTTCATATATGTATTGCTAACTAGAGTTAGTTTCTGTTACTTTCAACTGAAATCAAACTTCAGAATTTTATTCATTTTAATGCTAAGAATATCTTATGCTGAAAATATAGACTGAGTATACTAATTCCAAAGAGACAAAATGGTGAACTTTGGTTCAAATGAATGTATGAGAACTAGGTCATATCACAACAATGTGAGCATTTCCAAAATCACCAAGTGCTGTGCTTTGGTTCTCGTGGAGAGTTCAACATGTACTTATAGGAGAAATCAGTGATGTCTGGGAAGCCAATTAGTATTTACTTCAAATATAATTGAATATTTAGCATGATGAAAAAAATCTATCCATTTTTTATTATTAGGATATTACAATATACTTTTACATTACTTCCTATTTTAAAAATCCTTAACTATAACTTATAAATTAATCCTGACCATGCTGGCTAATATAGTCTCATATAAATAATTTCATACAAAGAAACTCAAGTACGGAGAAGTGTCCTTAAACCAGGCTTTTAATCAAGATTGTTGCTGAGCCAGGAAAATTCCAAAGCATGTAATTTCTAGGCCTATGAAATTGAATCTCAATTATAATAGCTTCCTTAGAACTTTAAAAATACCCTTAGTAAAAATTCAAGGGCATGTAATACCACGAGAGTTACTTGCAAAAATGCACTTTAACATGACCCAACATGCAAGTTGCTCTTTGAAGATACATGGGAGTTGTAAGTGAAGAACAAATGCAGTCTGTAAGAGTTGTAGCCACTGCTATGTCTCCGATTCTAACTTGGATTTACATTGAAAAAATCACAGACTGGCTCTGTCAACAGCTATCATTATGGGAAATGTTGTTATAGAGATCCTTAACTAAAATTGCTTTCTTTGTGAAATGGTTTGATGGTCTTTGCAGTCAGATAAATGATACATGAGGATGATGATGATAGATAGATAGATAGATAGATGATAGATAGATTGATAGAGTATAGATAGATATTATTTGGATTTGAAATGTTCCCCAAAGTTTTTTTGCTAAATGTTTGGTCTCTCATGGTTTTCTGGGAAGTGATTGTATCATAAAGGCTCTAAATTCTTTAAATGGATTAATCCAATGGTGAAGTCATATTTTGATGGGGTTTTCTGGAAGTGATGGCAAAAGGACATGGGTCTTATTTGACCATCGAGGTGTGATGTTAGAGCCCCCATCCGACCTGTGGTCCCTTCCTCTCTGGCCATCTTCCACCTTCTCTGCTTCCTAGCTGTCATGAGGTGAGCAGAGTTCCTCAGACACGCACTTCTGCCACGGTGTTTCAGCTTTGTTATAGGCCTAAGTGAGAGGACCAACTGATGCAGGACTGACTCCTCTGAAACCGTGAGCAAAAATACCTTTCCTCCTTTAAGTTGATTTTCTCAGACCTTGGTCACAGTGATGAAAAGCTGACTGACTCAAATATAGATGATAAATGGATGGATAGATAGATAGAGTGATCTAAGTAGCTAGATATTTTGTTACTTATGTGGGCATCAACACACAAATATCAAGTGCTATTGTCCTATCTTTTACATGTCCTATATTTTAACATATATAATTACTTTCACTTTTTCAACTTCTGAATAGTCACTTAAGGGGCTTGTAATTGTAGCCACATCATATAACACTTGGTTTGACTGTGGGAATTCCAGAGTTTTTCATAGACAGATGCTCCTGAATCCTCTTATTGTATAAAATCTTTTGAGTAATAATACTGCATAATAAACAATTTCACAATTTCATTGGCTCACAAGAAATGTTTATTTACTGATTGCAGATCACTGGGTTAGCTGCCTGCCGTGGCTCTGAATCAGGTGGAATTCAGGTTCAAGTGACTTCTCTTTCTGGGATCCAGGCTGCTCTCTAAAGTGGACTATTCTCATGCAGATGAAAGCACGTAACAGTGTGACAGAAACTTACAGTGCCTCTTAAAGCTTCTCTTCGATGTGCCTCCATTTAGAAATGACATAGTCATTATCTCCCCTTTCACTGCTCCACTGCCAAGGTAAGTGAGATAGTGAGCCCACAGTCAATGAGATGGGGGAAATGTACTACTATTATAGTGGAGGAGAGAAAGCTGCAGATTTTGGAAACAATAATGCGACATATCACATATTTTCTACTCAAGACTCTTCTCCAAAATTAATATTCTGCTAAATTGTTAGGTAAGCCCTAGGAATCCAGACAGTTGACAGATTTGAAATGATAACATTTCAACAAAGATTAAAAAATACAAGGATCCTGGAAGCTGTGTGAGCTTTGAGGGAGATTTTGAAATGTTGAAATTTTACGTGATTGGTGTACTTGTTACATGACTCAACCCCAATATTAGCTCAGGATCTTCATTTATTTTCCTCACTTTGATTTAGTGCTTATTTTCTTCAGCATACACCAATGGTGCATATATAAGATATGCTGATTCATACCCAATATAATATTTTAAACTTGAAGTTTAAATAAGTGATATGTGTTCATCACTTTTAAGTGCTTTCTCCCTGAAGGAGAAAATTAAAGTTGGAATTCATCTCAAAAAGCTATACTCTTGATGCAAACATCTTCCTCAGAGTATGTCGGGTGATAGAACATTTTTGTAATGCTGAAGTCTAGGATACTGTTTATTGCCATTTTTATTTTTCTGTGCTTTAATTAAAGCTTTCATTGATGGTGAAATTATTGGTACTGGAATGATCCTTGACAAAGTCTGAAAAGAACACTTAAATTCCTTGTTATATACTGCTTTTGAACTAGCTGGAAAGAAAAGAATAGCTATTGCACTGCATATGACAACTAAATTTTTATTTGGTAACTGCCTCAAGAAGTTCAAGTCAGAAGATACTAAAATGTCTGTAAAGTCCAAGTTTGTTGACAATTTGTCTTTAGGGTTTTTTGTTTTAAAACATGGGCTACTACATTTATCACTGCATTGAATTTTTTCCATATTCAGAAAACAACAATATTGTGCATCGTGTTTTTCTAGTAAGTAAAGCTTTAAAAGGGTTATTAGTTTTAAGCAACAAAATTGTTAAATTTTACATTTTGTCATCATATAATATGTTAGAGTTTTTACAATATGTAGCTATTTTTTGTTTGTAAACTGCACTACTGTTTATTTATTTGTCATTTGTTTTGGATATTGTTAAAGCCGCTACATTTCTGGGTGCTATTTCTCTTGTGATAAACTCAAAAGATCGTTCCTGGCTCAGATTAAAATTCAAAATTGCATCCACTCTCTAATTCCGAGTTTATCATTAGTAAATATTTCAGTGAATTTCTCTAAACTCTACATATTATCTCTGGAGAATGGAATATTCAAAGTGAAGTTAGAGTGTGCTGTTGGATTTGTAGTAAAGCAAGGCAGGATGGCTGTGGTTAAAAAAGATACATGGAACACTACCAAATTACAAGTACGAAGGTGCCAACTTCATGCTCTCCTCATCAGAAGTATGTGAATAGGATTAGGTAAGCTACCATCACTTAAATTGAATGGTTTCCTCCAACTAAGGAGGAAGCCCCACAAGGTCACAGACGGCCATTTCTGCTAGGAAGGTGAAAAGAGAAGAGCTGCATCACATTCTCAGAATATTTACTTTCTTCCTGGTGTTCTACCAACTAACTGTGTTTGGAACCCAAAGTCTGAACCTCAACACGACCTGTTATTTTGGCCGATAACCTTACCAACTTGCTCAAATGATCTTGCCTGGTTTCCCTAACACATCTTTTGTAAATAAATAAATAAATAAATAAAAATCCGAAAAAAGGCAGAAATATAAAGTATAAAGTAAGAGGTTTAGGCCGAGATCCTGGCATTTCTGCTTTACATATCCCATTTTAGCAAACGAGTTGAGGAACAGCTCACAGCTGCAAATTCCAACTGTCTTCCTTGAACGGCTGCTTAATTTATGATGTACAGAAAATAGATTCTAACTTTGACTCTTAACTCTGTCAATGTGTGAGCTTCATCATATTGCTTATCTGTACTTCTAAGTTCATGTTATTAGAACCAGTGTACTAATGACATTCACATTGTAGAGCGGAGATGAATCCATTAAATTATATATAGAGAAAACTCTCACATAGTAATTGTGCCATAGCAGACAGTTGATAAATGATAACTTAGAAAGATTTTTTTCTTCTTATCCAGGAAGAAAAACAAAATACAGTAAAAAGTCTTTATCCAGTTAACTCTAAGCCTTACACTTCTCGTAAAGAAATCAAGTTGTTCTGGGGAAATGAAGAAAAATTTAATAAGTTATCTTTTTGACCAACCATTTTCTTCTCCTCTTATTTATTTATTTATTTTTTTTTTCCGGGACCGGGGATCAAACTCAGGGCCCTAGTGCTCAGCGGCAAGCACTTAGCCCACTGAGCTGTACCTCCAGCCCTTTCTTCTCCTTTTAATGTGCTGTTCATGTTATGAGAATACACAGCTGGGTAGGGTTGCAACTTGTAGGTGCACCTATTCTGAGAAATAGTGCCATTCAATAGAAATATAGTGTGAGCACACATGATTCTAGTAGTTTAGTAAACATATTAAACAGAACAAAATGTGAAGTTACTCAGTACATTTATTCAGTATAATATATCAAAAAGTATAATTTCAACATATAACCAGTATAAAAACAATTAAGGAAATATTTGAAATATTTCCCTCTTCAAAATTTAATATGCATTTTTCACTTACAGCACATCCCAAATCTAATGAACTATGTTACAATGCTCAAGAGTCATATGTGGCTACTGGCTACCATAGTCGATAGTACATGACAGGAGGATGGATGGGGGAGAAGAGTTCAGGTGGAAAATGAGATTAGAGGGCATGCAACATATTTCTGTAAGTTGTGACCAAGTATATTGTTTGAAGGCTGAATTATATCAGAGAAGCATTCTCAAAGCTTCTGTAAGCCACATTAATCAAAGATATGTCTACTAAAAAATGTCACTACCTTGCTAAGACTGAACTTAGGTAGTACTGAAGGTATCTTGTGTTGTCTACTTATTAAAATTGTAGAGGATAACAGCTCTAAACGGCTCACTTCTACCTTGAAAGATCTAATAAAAAGGGAAGACAATTCCTTCAACACGGTTTATTAAAACTCCATTGTATTCTTTCCTAGCTTTAATAAGCATTCTAGTCAAAATATACTACTTAGGTTCTCTATGTAATTGAGACTATGTACAACGTGTTCCATATGGGAATACTGATCAGTTTTATCTTTTTCTCTTCAAAATTACACATTTTATTTTACTAATGCATCTTACAGTAACTATTGTATTAAATCAGAATTTTAACATTGTGATATATAAATAGCATGATACTTGGTGGCCATAAATCACAACACTAAATTGGAAGTTTAAAGTTAAGATTTATAAACTAACATACTAAATCACAACTTTAAAATTTAGGATTCATTAATAAGAACTTTTATATGCATGATGTATAAATCAAAGCACTGTACCTGATTCTTGGAAGTTAATGCATGTAAATCAGAATTCTGAAAGTTAATATTAATAAATCAAGCAAAATGCATCTTACTTGGTAAGTTCTTTTAATGGAATAGTTCCTATAGTATATAATGAAGGCTACCTTCTCAAAAACATGAATCTCTGCACTTCCTTTCATAGCCATTTCCCGAACATCTTTCCTGTTTTATTTCCAGCCCATTTCTCTTCTGTGAGTATGGAAATACATGGAATGCATGTTTTTAATAAAAACGCTCATATCTTTAAAAACAGTAATTAAGTTACAGCATAGTTTTTCCATTTTCAGGCAAAAATTGTCCACAAACCATTGCGTTCTTCCTTAGCAGTTATTCTCTGCACTTTTGATTACTTTTAAAAGGTATCTACCTCACCTTTTGAAGGTGAGGTATGGAAACCTGGACAAATGTTACACAAGTCCTACTAACACAGATCGTGGTGCATGAAGTTCTTTTGAAACCACATGTACCACGTCTGTCTGTAACAGTCCATTTATAGCTCAGCCAAAACAACAGGATCAGCTTGAGTCTCCCATTGTAGTGTGTTCCCGTGATCTCAGAAGGGAGAATTGTCTCACTTTTCACAGCTAGATTCTCTGTGCACCTAAGTAGCCTACACCAAACTAGATTCTGCCTTTCCCACAACATTAGCATGATTCTTAAAGGGTTATAGTTACCAAAGACCTCCATGGTTCTAGAGGCCAAAAGCCGTCTTTTTTTCTTTTGTTTTTTGGTACCAGGAATCGAGCTCAGCACCTCAGCACAGGCAGGTGCTGTGCCACTGACCTGTGTCCCAGGCCCCCTAAAACCATTCTGAATCCTTGTCTGTTGTGAATATTCATTAACAGTGGGACCTACTGTCACCTTTATCACCAGTACCTCTCCAACTCTCTAGCACCTCTGTCCAGTCTCCTTTATGGAACTTCCTTTCGTAACATCTCTTAAATAGCAAGATGCTTCCTCATTGAGCATCTTATTTTGTTACTATACGGGTCTTCGCATTTTTTGCCCACTTAAGCGTTGCTCACTTAATGGAACTCTTTCTGTGATCTAGAAATATTGACTAGGTATTTCCTCTTTGATGTACTACGGGCCCTTTTTAAATTTGTGTACTCAAAATCAAATTCATTATCTATTTTACTGAAGTAGTTTCTCTTTTTCAAATACACCCCCCAAACTCCCTATCTAATCAGCCAAGTACTGCTCTCCACTTTCTTCTGTCTATTCTGTTTTTACAAGACATTGTTTGAACCCAAGCCCCAGCCCCCCTTAGTTCTTCCCTGGGTTGTTCTGAAAGTTTCCTAACCGCTCTCCAGCCTTCCAGAATAGAAATCTGATTATATTTTATTTAAACAATTCCATTATAGCTCAGTGGAATAAGCGCCTGCCTAGCAAGCGCAGGGTCCTGAGTTCGATCCCCAGTACCACAAAAAAAAAAAAAATTCCATTTCTATTCTTTACTCCTTATAAAGGTGGTCCATAAAGACACATATTCTTCTGTCTTTTCTACCCTATCGCTAATTCCTGTCATATTCTATATTTTAAATGGAGAGGGTTTTTTGTGATCCTTGAACTCACTATGTAGCCCAGGCTGGCCTTGAACTTATGGCAATCCTCCAGCCTCAGTCTCCCAAGTGCTGGGATTACAGGTGTGCACCACCATGTCTGGTTTGAATGGGTAGTTTTGGACCTGGGGTATATTGTCTTCCTGGTATATCAGCAACATCTGAAGACATGTTTGGTTTTAGGTTGGTGGTGCTGGAATTAGAAGCATCTAGTGAGTACAAGCAAGTGTCACTGCACATAACACAATCACACAACAAAGAATCATCCAGTTCCAAGTGATAGTACTGCAGAATCTGGCTGTAGACAAAGTCATTATGCATATTTCACCTTTCATGGGGATCAGAACTCCTGAACATATTGCATAAACGTTATGTCCTTTATCTAAAATGCCTCTTCTTATTCATACTCAGGCACACACTCTTCTTTACCCTGGAAATTCCAATTCAGTGTCTCTTTTGCTGCTGGGGGATTTGTTTTTCTCCCTAAACCTGTTGACATATTAACATGGCTTTTGGAAATAACATACAAGAAATTCAGTTAGAATACTGGTTAAAGACATGACTCTACCTTACTGATGGTTTGTACCTGAGTAATGTAAATTGTTGAGCCCCATTATTTTTCCTGAGAGTCATGAATACAAAAATACCAAATAAAAAATTTACTACTTAAGTATAATCGGATATTGATGTGAGATAAATCTAGCTAGACATTGGTCACCCCACTGACAAATGATATTTATTTGACTGGTCTTGCAGGTTATTTCTAGCATAGTACGTATAAAGAAAGTATCTTCCTACATAAATGAAGCACATTTCTCAATGAAAACACCATACATAATTTGGTGTGACAACTAGACTCTTCGAAAATGCTTTCAAGGTCTATTTACAGATGGATATAACACAAGTGGAATAAGAGTAAATACTGTCTGTCATGAGCTACACTTTGAATTGTATTGTTCTAGCAAAGAGATGGTATGAAATGGTATGACATCTGAACATCTACTTTTAGAAATGCCTGGGTCTTGTGGAATATATAATGACTCATAAGAATTTTCAATTTATTCAAAAACATAGAAGATAATTATAAAATAAGCAGAAAACTAAACACTATAGTATATAATCAACCAATAAATGATAATACCAAAAAGTGCTACCTAAATACTTTTCTATATAAATTTTACAGATAATGAAAAAATGGCACTCACAATTAGAATGTGAAATAGATTACAATATCCTTGTGTGAAGGTACATATGTGTCCATGAATGTATTTTTATTTTCTTCTCCAATGGACATTCCTCAGTCTAGTTTGTAGCATGGAAGGTCAGACTTATTTACCTGATGTTACAAATATAAATTTATCGGATATGTAGAACAGTAGGGAAGACATGAAAATGTATTTGAAATAATCATCAGTAATACAAGCATGATTTAATTATTTTACTGATGCTCCTCCAGCAAATATTTACTTGAGAATTTTTGAAGCTTTTTTAAAAACTTGCGATGAATTGAACATTACGGTAAGCAGAGTCATTCTGTCTGCTTTAATGTTCTTCAATTATCTAAGCTATTCCCAGAGGAAATAATGGGAGAAAGGAAAACCAAGTAACAAAGAACTTTTATCAGATCTACTGTAAAAGGCTTCTCTGACATCAAGGGCATATGCAGATTTCCTTGGTAGCCTGACTTCATAGCATTTAGTGTAGTAATTTCCTTATGTCCTTTCACATATTTGTTCTAAGTAACTTGACATCTGTGTATGTCCTCTTGTGCATTACAATTATGAAGGAATAACAGCTTCAATGCCATGTAGAGCATTTCCTAACACATGCTTCAGGAAGAATTTAAGAACATATATTTGTGCTTCTAAGTAGCTTATTTGTTATACAGTTTGAAATAGAATTAGTTGTCATAGTTAGCTACTTTTTTTATTATCAATTAATGTAGGCAATAAAACTTTGAAACATATATTTTTAGATGAAATTGTCTAGTTATTTGATTTTTCTTTAAATGAAACTTCTTATGACCAAATAAACTATTCTTCCTCCTTGACATTTATATCACTTATTAAAATCACATAGTCCAGAATCTCATAATATAAAATATATACATTAGTATAAATTTATACCAATCCCAAATCCTATAGGCAGTATTTAAGTGAAATTAAGTTCCAACCTAGGAGAAAAGAAAATGATACATTAAGAAAGACAAAGGTTTACTTGTGACTGAAGTTTTCAAAACTTAAAAAATGGTGAATAGTACATTAGCAAGAAATACTGCAAGAAGACATGAACAGGTAAATCAAAAAGGAGAAAAGTAATAGATGCTCAATAATGTAAAGATCAATTTAACTCACCAGGTATTGAATAAATTACAATTGAAACAGCAAGTTAACATATTTACCTGTCATATGGGTCTTTTTTAAATGCAATGTTACTATCCAGTAATGATGAGCACACAAGTGGTAATTAACGGATATGTTAAATGCTTACATTTTTTAGTTACAGGAAAAGATCACCAAGGCCGCAAAGAAAAAAATGTTTAAAGCAAGTGGAATTCTATGAGGGAGATTAACAGCAATGTGTCTTTTACTGTAATAAATAAATTATGTATTCAACATATTTTGTGATCAATTCTCACTGATCAAACGTTATGGCAATTTTTGTCATATGAAAACATTACAGTATACTTGCTCACTTTATTCATTGGATCTAGCAACCTGACACTTTGGGCCCTTCCCCAAAGGCAAAATGACCATGAAAAATAGACATGTTGAATCAACTCATGGATTGAGGGAGCCAAAATAGGACAAGTGAAGAAACTCACAAAAGAGAACTTGCAGAGCTGCTTTGGAAAGTGACAAGGATGACTGAATAAGTGTGCTTGAAATTAAGGAGAGTACCTTTTGGGAAATCAGTGGCAATGTGGCTTTTACTTTAATGCCTTAGAAGAAACTGTAATCATTCACCATGTCTTCTGATCGCATGTCATACGAATAAAAGGAATTGATGATTTTAAACACTTCTGGTGAGGATTAAAAATTAGAATAACTGTTTAGGGATAAATCTGTCTTTAAAATAGTAATATCTTTTTGGTTAGGAAGTTCCCAGGAATTTATCCTCAGGAAATATCTACACCACAAACATTAATTGTACCACAGTTTGCCGTCCACAGTCAAAGTTACCTTAATACACAAGAAAATGAGATGGTGTCTTCATCACATTCTTCTCACTGGGACGTAATAGCAAACACCAACAAAGCAAAGGAGGACAGGTTTACGTTGTCTCACATTTCAGAAGCTTCAGTTCATGTTAATCATGCTCAAACAGCAATTACGCAGTGGGGAGGGGGTGGCCAGGATGCAGAGAAATAACCTATCCTGGTCCTTCCAATGACCTGCCTCTGTCTGCCAGGTCCTTCCTTCCAGTAGCTCAGCTGTTGACTCACCTGTGGATGATTTCACTGATGAGCACATTGCCCCCATGATCCAACCACCTCCCACAAGCCCCACCTATGAGGATATGAGGCCTTTTAGGGACTTTTTAAAAAATTGAAACCATAACAGATTGTTTGAATAAATTTTGATGTACTCACGAGAAGAACTACTATGCAGCAACGAAAAAGCTTTCTACAAATATATTTACTAGCAAAATAAAATGCTCAGTCACTGTGAAGCAAGGAGGGAGAAAAGATTGTTTACATGTCAAATGGACAAGTGTTGGACAGTCCGAATCAGTCCCTGTGGAGACTATCATTAATAACAGATTTCTTCTGGGGAATAGTTGAGTTTGTGGTTTCATTTTCCGAGAGTCTGATTCAGCAAGATGTGAAAAAAGGAAGAAGCTACAGAAACTCATCTGCTTGCAGATATGATGGAAGAGGGCTACGAGGAAACCCTCCCTGAAGGATGGGTCAAATCAGTCATCGTCTTCGTCCCAGTCCTCCTTGAGTGACTGGTGGATGAGGAAGGTAAATGTCTGCTGTAAGAAGCAGACAACCAGACATACATATTCATAGCAGAAGGAAATCATCAAAAAGTTAAGGTTTGACTGTGCTGGACAACTAAATGAATGTGTATGTCTCAACAAAGATTGCTCTGTGTTCTCACGGATAAATAAGGTCATGCCAGGAATTCTCTCAGCAGGGATCTGGCTTGACAGATATGCAGTTCTATAAATACATATGTCTGTCTCATTGTCTTTTTTGTATAGGTTATTAAAGTATTGATATAATTTTAATAAATATTTTTAGGCTGCATTCTGACCCTTCATCTTTATATAATTAAATCACAGAAACTCTGAACCTGAAGAAAATAAATAAAAGGCTGTGTATTTAGTAAAAATAAATAAATGAATAATAAATAAAATGTTCATAACATAACTATTTAAAAAATACAGCTCTCAAAAATACATGCAATAAATCCACTAAAATTTTTTCAACATATGAATTGCTCTAATTTAAAGTTTTATTATAATATATACCCAGAGCAGCAGAAAGCAGTGAAAGCGACTCCAGGACCACAGTAATTCCCAGGAATCCAGTCAAAAAACAAAAGGGAGCTGGAGCACAACAGAAAGAGTGGGCTGCAGATGAGGTGGGCTACACGGCCCCACACTCTTCTCACTCCAACACCAAGCAGGAAGCATGAGCTGAGTTACCGGGCTTCAGCTCCCACCCTGAGCTCCCTCTCTGAGCACCGTGAGTCCTGGTGGCCTGAGGAGGCACCATGTGATCCTGACAACAACGGGCTGACTCAATGGGCTACAGGACTCATCCTAAACTACTAATATGAGCACTAAGAGACACTCCACACTGCTTGCATATATGAAAAATATACAAACCCATAACGTCAAACTACATGAAAAGCAGCAGTCCTGGAGCCTGAGAGACAACAACATACTCTGCACAGCAGACCTGAGAAAATCCTCCAGTTCTTTACGACAACTAATAACTAAGCTTAGTACACACCATGGACTACCACAGTGAGCACAGGTGGAGGAGACCTCATGCCACTTGTGCCCAACATCGTAAGTGCACACAATGCCCAACAAGATTGAGCGGTGGAATGAGGCAAAGACATGGTACTAGGGTGTAGACCCGCCTCTCTAACTGGGAGGGGATAGTCTTCAAATACGCTAATGGACTATGAGGGGATGCCAGGCACTCTGGCGGGGAGCTCAGAGGCCTGAGGTGGGAAGGGTCTCCCTTCGGGTTGCACAAGAGCCCTGAGGACCTAGACTGGGCTTCCTGCAGAGCAGCTTTGAGACAGAGCCCAGGAGCTCCACTCAGTCCCTGGGGTGTGCCAGGAGCTCCATCCCACCACAAGAGCTCCATTTGGCACCTGGGGCATGCCAGGTGCTCCGCCAAGCCCCTGGGGCGTGCCAGGGGCTCCACTCAACCCCTGGGGAGTGCCAGGCCCTTTGCCCGGACCCTGGGGTATGTCAAGTGCTCTGCCCAGCCCCAGGGGCATGCCAGGAGTTCCACTCCATGTTGCGGCAAAAATCAGAAATCGGGGCTGGGGATATAGCTCAGTGGAATAAGTGCTTGCCTGGCAAGCACAAGGTCCTGAGTTCGATCCCTAGTACTGCAAAAAAAAAAAAAATCAGAAATCGGGTCAAACTCCGCAGGGAATCCAAAAATTCATTCACAACAAATGGAGTTTTGATTAATTTTAATTTAGGATCAATTTGGACCAGTCATTGCCCCCCATTCCCGACCAGAGAATGTGGCACTTAACTGCCTTTGTTCTCACCTTATATACATTTTTGGTTTCCATGATAATAGACTGGAATGTCTAGGCCTGGCCATAGTTGTTTACCTTGTACCATGTGACCAGGTCAGGCTCTGGCCATAATGATATATATAGTTTAACAATTCAGGCAAGGAGAAGAATTCCAGGACAAAGGCAGAATTGCAAAGTTAACCCTTTATAACTCCTCCAGGATGTTTCTCAAGACACATTTTGAGGCTTGTCTATCTTAAAATGTTGTGCTGAAAGTCACCGCCCATTACATCCACCCGTGGAGCATGCCCGGTGCTTCACCCTGCCTGTGGGGTGTGCCAGGTGCTCCGCCCCGCCCCCAGAGCTCCACTCGGCCCCCAGGCCATGTCAGGCTCTCCGCCCACCCCAGCCCACCCCCGTGGCATGCCAGGAGCTCCACTCCGCCCCCGGGGCATACCAGGCACTCTGCCTGGCCCCTGTAGTGTGCCAGGCGCTTTGCCCAGCCCCCAGGAAGGCCCAGAGAGTAATCTTTCAGGATGCAGGACAAGAAAGGACCTCTGAGGAATTGCTCATCGTACTTCAAGAAAGAAATACTTCCTACTATTCTCTTCGATTGATTGCCTTTCTTACTTTCCTACCTTTTGCTCTGTCTTTTTTCTTCTTTGTTTCTTTTTTGTTGTGCTCTACGTCCACTGTTATTATTGCTTTGGGTTCTCTGTGTATTATTATTTGTGTGTCTGAAACAAACTCCCTAGAAGAGGGTATGCTATCAAATCTGGTAATTAGCATGTAATATGACATGTTCACACTGAGCAGAAGTCTGACAGCAGAATGCTTATTCTTTAGTGACGAATCTTGGCTTTAGCTGTTTACCATTAGTTTCAGCATTGATTAATGATCCACTCAGCTTTGTCTAGGAAAGTGGAGTCATATGACATAAATGAAGATACTGTTATTTTTCCCAGAGATCTATAGAACTAGAACACATTCAAAGGTACCTTTCTGTGATGAAACTATATAATTTTTGAAACTATAGCATACATAATTTTATTTTGTTCTTATTGATGGTTCCTTTTTTCAGTATTGAATATTATCATTATCTGTGAAGACAACATAGAAAGTTTTATATTTCATTTCAAAT
Organism: Dinomys branickii; assembly: GCA_004027595.1. NCBI lineage: Eukaryota > Metazoa > Chordata > Mammalia > Rodentia > Dinomyidae > Dinomys > Dinomys branickii. The sequence continues at coordinate 17,016 of PVLD010014089.1, read as the reverse complement.
CACTTGATCTAGTCTCCTATCTTATAGTTTTATAAGCTCTTCCAATGATTATCTGTAAATGTAATCTTCTTCAAAACCACCCACTCTCTTTCATGTGTCATTTCATTACCTTTTCTTACTCCCTTATCCTTCTTAGTTCCTTGTAAATGATGCTAAGGAGTGTCAGCAGCTTCTAAATCTGAAAACACTACTTCTGTGCACTTATGTTTCATTTAAAGTATCTGGAAAGAATGAATTTAGATGTGGCAGCTAATTAACTCCTCAGATTGTATATGAAATCTTTTAGTGCTCAGTTTTGAGGTCATCTTCATCAAGAGTATGTTGCCCTTCAAAATGTGTTTGCCCTTCTCTACCTTAAATTGTTCCCTCATGCTCAGAACAAGTTGCTTATTTCTTGCCTTCAGGAATGAGTCTCTAAAACTTTACTTACCTGTATGGACAGTATTAAATGTTTTACCTAGTGTCACCATAGTCTCTGTATTTTCATTTCTTAAGCCTGTTATTATGGTGCATTTTCTGTCTGCTCTACTATACCATTAATAGTTTTTCCCCTTAAAATTCTAGCATCACTATGGTTTTATTCATGATATATTTTTTAAAATTAAAATCATGCTTATTACTATCGAAGCTATGCTAGATGTTGCATTGAATACTCTGAGGCAGTCCTTGTCGATCACTGTATGTAAGCAGTGAATGCAGATAATTATAATACAAGGAAAGGGTGAAGAGAACAGAGAGCTAAGGAATATCTTAAAAGTATCAGAAGAAAATACAATTGTTGAGAGGGTTAGCAAAGGAGGAATCTGAGTAGTACATGTAATGTTTCCTTATATTCCCTGTGCATATAATAGGAAAAGTGTTAGATACATCATTTTGAAATGAAATTCACCAAGCCGAAAAAGTGAAATAGGATCTCAATATGGGGAGAGTGTGTAGAAAACCATTCAAGATGGAATGGGTCAGGGTAAAATGTATGCTTCATGGTGAAATTCAGCTGAATATAGATGAAGAAGGCAAAATTTGTAAGGGAGGATTACAACCCAACTCAAAATAGGTAAAGGCCTTCTGTTGTCTGAGACAGGGCAGGGGACCTGTGTGGTGTGTGGACAAAGGCACTATCACCTCCACCCACAGTAAAGCACTAGAATTTTACTCAATGCTGTCCAAGCCCCACCTTCTTTGCCATAGGCCACCGGGACAGGCAGGTGTAGACAGAACTTCTGCACGTTTATAGAGAGTAGGTTTGTTTATTTTATGTACTTTTGAGTTATTTTTGGAAAAAGTTTCTAAATCAAAAAAATGACATCAGTTAAATGACAATAAATTTGGGTCAAAACCAAAAGGACAACAGATAAAGGGCTTGGACAGATATTTCTTCGAAGAAGGTATGTAAATATATAGAATGCATACAAAAACATGTTTAACATCATCAATCATTAGAGAAATGTAAGTCAAAACCAGAGTTACCACTTCATACTCATTCTGAGGCCTGTTATCAATGAAACCTTTGAAACAGCAAGTGTTAATAAAGACGTAGAGAAATAGGAACACTTCTGCACTATTAGTGGGAATGTAAAATGGTGCAGTTGCTGACGAAAATATGGCACTTGCTCCGAAAATTAAAAATATAATAACCACATGATCCAGCAATTCTAGGTAAATACTTGAAAGAATCAAAAGTGGGGCCTCAAAGCGATGCTAATATACCTATATTCATGGTAGCATTAATCACAACAGCTGAAAATTGAAAGCAAATCAAGTGTCCATCAACAGATGAACACTTAAATAAAGGTTGGATAGAAATACAATGGAATATTATTCAGTCTCAAAATAGAAGGAAATCTTGATAGTGCTCCAACATGAAAGGAACTTGTGGACATTATGTTAAGAGAAAGCAGCCAGAAGCCAAGGGATAAATACCGTCAAAATCCACTTATAGGAGATGTCTAGAGTAGTCAGACTCAAAGAGACAAAGAAATAGAATGTTGTTTGCCAAGTAATGGAGTGGGGAAAAATAGGGTGTTATATAATAGATATAGAGATTCAGTTTTACCAAAAAACTGGTTTCTGGAAATTGGTGGCATAATGATGTGAATGTGCTTAACACTACTGAACTATTGAATTAAAAGTGATTGAGGGCTGGGGATATAGCTCAGTGGAATAAGCGCTTGCCTAGCAAGCGCAGGGTCCTGAGTTCAATCCCCAGTACTGCAAAAAAAAAAAAAAAGTGATTGAGAGGGGAAATTTTGTAATGCGTATTTATAACACTTTTGAAATTTTAAAGAAATATCAGAATGTTTAATCATCAAAATTTTGTGTTATGTGTATTTTGCCAAGAAAACCAATGAAAATCTACCATGTCTTTCTACCTTCTCTTACTCACTGAACTTATTATAATTTCATAAATGTTGGAGGATATTTCTTGTATCCAGGCTTTCTTCTTGTTCTTCTTGCATGTAAGCCTCTTCCCTTCAGATTCTCTCCTGGATGTCTTCAAAACATTCAGGTCATGTTACTTTCTCAGAAAGAAAACAAAAACAACTTTTCTTAATGAGCTATATTGAAATTATGCTCTCATGTTTTGATATCTTCTCTCATCATCTATTTTTTTCTTACAATAAATTTAACTATATATTTTTGAGTGATCATTTCTTATAGTTCATCTTCTTTGGTCGACTGTAAGTTCCTTGTGGGCAGGAATAATAGTTTAATCATTACATGGTTCTATATGCAACAGTTGGACGTTTGCTTGGTTCAGAATTAGTATCCAGTAAATATATACTTAATGAGTAAATTGATTTAGTCAATAAAAAGTTAAGAATTGATGTTAAATATGGTTAAACATTTTTGTCAAGTCAATTTTAATCTTTTGAGAGATAAAAGTGAGGTCAGTACAGTTCGTTGTTAGTTGTCTTCTATCCCCATTTATTTCTCAAAACTGTCATGCACTAAAATACAGAAGTGAGAGACTGAATTCTCAGACCCTTTTAAGCTAGATCTCTGAATGATAATTAGGTCCCCCCAGTCAGTCATACTCTGTAGACTAAGTGCTTGGAGATCATATTCCTCCTGTGGCTATTTTCATGGCTAGCAAAGAAGTCACACAGATGTATCTGTGGTCAGACTCAGTATTCTGATGACAAGCCATTAACACCTGTGCACTGGAGGCAGGTGTGACAGAGCAGCATGCCCTAACAGCATCCTTGTCATCTTTAGATCTCAGCTAATTAAAAAATAAATAAACAATTAAAAAATTAAAACATGATCTCAGCTATTGTGAGATGAGTAGTAGATTGCTAACTTTCAACACTCCATCTGTAAACACCTCTCTCCTTACATTCAATCCCTTTCTGCATCAATGCATATAATTTTCAGGTGATTGTATTGAATCTAGAAGATTCATATAACATATCAAAAAGACTGGAATTAGAAAACAGTGCTAAGTGTTTATCTTATTTGCCAATAGTTTTAAACTTAAGGTTTACAAAGCTTATGGAATAAATACTAAAGGAACAAGTTATTATTATCTTAAATGGACAAAAAATACACAAAGCATAAAATCACTACATGGATGTCATGGCAAAACAACAGTTTTTTACTACAGGCTTTATTCTAAAAAATTATTAAAAACCATATTCGCAGTGTACTTGGATTTCAAGCATGTATTAAAATTTTCTCAAATTACCGTCTCTGAGAATCCATCATGCATTACTTAAGTACACAAATCAACTGCCTTCTATGTTTCTACATCATTTGGATCATCCTTATAATTACCATATTAGTTTTCAGTTATAGTTTGGCATTTCTGTCTCCCATCTCTCTACATGTTGGAGCTTCTAAACATCAAGAGACATATTTTATCAATGAAATTGAATACTTGATATTGAATTGTGGCATAACTAGGTAGACTCATAAATGATTGCAAAATTATAACCCTGAATGCACTGATTAATGATCTATATGTCCTAGAAAGAAGTCTTAACTACACTCACTCTAGGTTTTTTCACTCTGAGCAATTGCTTAATCTTAGAAAGTTTTGGTTCATCTGGTGTCTCTATGATATAATATATGAAACTGGTAAAGTATGATTTTTTATTCTCCTTTGTAATTCAAGTCATCATTTTGTTTCAATGATATTCAGCCTCATTCACACAGGTTATAATTTTCTTAAAGATTCAGGCTTTCTCTATCTCTTTTCCTTTGCCTATATCAGTGGTGTATCCACATGGGAGTTCAGTGAGCCCTTTGTACTGGATCATTTTCTTATGAAATGTTCCCTCCTCTTAGCTGATTTTTCTGTTGGTTTCCAACCACTTATGGCAGGTCATTTTTTAATTTGAGAATTTGTAGGGGATCAACAGAAGCTATTGTGTGCTGCCTCTCATTTCATCATTAGAATAAACTGACTCCTATATTTTGGACAACACTCATATACTTAAGCCACCCACATATTTGGAGTAAATCACTGTAAATAAGCGATCAGCAGAAAACAACAGCCTGTAGAACACATTACCAAGGAGCAGCAGGCAGCCAAGTTTTTCATAACTGGGCTACTAGCCACCAATTTAAAGCTTTAATCTCAACACACTCTCACCACACAGAAGTCTATTTTTCTACACAACATAAACGGAAGGGGACAAAACATTGCTGCTCTAAGTTATATTAAATTGATATTTTTAAACAATTCTGGCTTGAAGTTGGTAAACATGGTTTGGTAAATGTGCATCCAAAGAAATGAAAGATGCTAAAAATAAGAGAGCATATGTAAACACATGAAAAAGAGTCTTTTTAAAAATCACCCCCACCGACATCATCCCCCTATCTATTAGGTTAACTTGCAGTTAACTGACTTTGGCAGTATCAGACTTGGTTCTTACATAACGGCACTGAATGTTTCTGTCTTTTAGTTACTAACAACACTGTCTGCCATAGAGAAAGCAAGCAGCTATATTCTACTTCATTTGGATGCTGGAGAGTCTTTTAAAATTTTGATATTTTCAGTTGCAAGCAGAAAAGTAAGCATTTTCCAAGAAAGAAAACCTATTTTGGAGGTGAGTTATTGGAAGTATTCTATTCCACTAATGATATTCTACCACAGAGCAATGAATGTGAGCTTATAATCATAAAAATACTTAATGATGCCTTTTTATCCAAATATCTCAGAGCATTAAAGGAAATAAAAATTCCATCCATTTGCATACTACTTCTAATGGAGAATAAAATAAATAAACAGGCATAAAACTGTTTGAGTTTCTGTGGAACCCATGGCATCAAACCTTTGAAAGGAGTATTTCTGATTCCCTGCAACTAAATCTAAACAAATACGCCATTTTCCACTGACAACTTGCAAGTGACCTTAAATTCATTTTCTAACTTGTGTCTCCAGCGCATTATGCCCTTTTTGCTACTTAACAGAAAATGCTTCATACATATTACTCCCTTCTTACTTTCTTTCCATCATTCTGCTCCCAGGATTTCAAAACTTTCTCCTGAGACAAAGTCTACAGAGATTTCAAAGAAGTAGGTAAATCCATTTCATGTTCTTTCTTCATGCAAAGTAAAATTTAAATACCCAGCCAAGGAGATACTTCAGATGCATTTTGTGTGAGAGAAGACAGATGTCATTAAGGCCAACCTGCTAGTGCACAGGAAGGTCAGCCCCATAGATGGGGAGCCGGCAGCCTTTGTCCTGCTCCCACATGCTTCCTTTATGTTTTTGGTTGGTTTGTTCGTTTTGCTTCCAACCGCTCAATCTAGAGCAAAGAGGCAGAACATGTGCATCCCTAGAATTCTATTTCCGTGTACCCTCTACAGCTGAGAGACTCACAGAACACCGCGCCATGAGGAAATCATTAAGAGCTGCTAATTCTCAAGAGCTACTCATCCAGTTTCTTCACTGTGACCAATTCTTCCTTCGCCTCTTCTCTAGGACCCACCTTGTGACTCAAAGTGTAATGTAGCAACACTAGCATCAACGAGGATCTTGGTAGCAACAGCCCAACCTCTGAATTTAAAGAGAAATGTGTATTTTAAGAAATCCCCATGGGGTCCATATGCACATTAAAGTTGGAGTAATACTTTTCTCAATGTGTATTAGCACCTTTGCTACATGCTTTGTAGCAAATGGCCCTTACTCAAGACGCTGATGTTTGACATTTTAGCTTGTGAGGGTTTGGCTTTCTCTGCAGGACTTACATTGTGGCAAGGCTCTAAAGTGCTTGACATTTTTTTCCCTCTTAAATCTAGACTAATATTTTTTATACTTTTTCCTTTAAATTTTAATATAGTCTTACCTTTAGGACTGATAAAATCTTTACCCAGTGAAGCTTAAGAGTGAAAGCCAAATGAACTTAGATTCCCGGGCTGCTTCTCACTCCGTTATCTCCTTGGAGCAATAGTATTAAGGAAAACATTCAGAGACTAACACCAATGAACACAACCTCACCCGCTGGAAAAAAAGAGAGATGGAGTGTCCAGTGCTAATCAGTTACCTAAGTCGTTTTTAATGGGATCATATGGTCATTCTCAGCCAGTAGGGAGAAATGAGTCTGGGGCACGAGAGTATAAGTGTTAATTGGGAAAACCATTCCAAGTGAGCTTCCTACTGTCTTTTTAAAAAACTGTTTGTCAATCTATGTGCTAGATTATATACAAATCTCATTTCTACTGAAAGTATTAAGGATTACATTATATTTAAAATCAATTTTACTGAGAAATGTATTAGAAGCACAAACAGAAACATATACACTTACATACATAAATTTCCTAATTTTAAAACATCTCTGCAAAAGGCATGATATGCTTTTTTGCACTAAAGCACATAGTTAATAAGTGCTTCCTGAAATGAACACAGAATCTGGAAGATGTTAGGATGTCCTTGTTGAAAGGTTTAAAATAAAGAGTAACTGATTACCTCCATCACAAGTACTTAGTTCTGTTACAAAGGATCAGTATGATTTCTCAACATCTATGTTGGATCTTTAGTTTGGAAACCAGAAAGTATGGTTGATTGGAAATTCAGACATTTCTATTTATGTTTGCAACTTTTTTGCTTACAGATTGTCTGACCTCATCAGGTCTGTTGTTTTTCTGTCTATATTTGAAAAAGGTAGACTAGCTTATGAAAATTTTCAGATCCCAACCTGCTTTAAAATTCTATGTTTCCAATGGTTCAAAAATCTTAAGTAGTATTCTTAAACATTAATTACTTTATTCATAAAAGTGTGCCCCTATTTATCAGCTATTTTCTTCAGTCACTGTTTATTTTTAATTTTGAAGTCTTTCTAGTGCTGCATTATATATGCATTACTGGAAACATTTAGATGATGTTTCTAATTAAAAATTTAATCAGAGTTTTAGTATCACATTTCCCAAGAAGTATTCTTAAAGTGTGAATATGTTACATGCTTAAAAAGTTGATTCCATTGCTAAGCTTGGAGATACCGGGATAAGCAAGTAAAAAGTGCTATCTTTATGCAATGTTAATTAGGACTCTAGCATGCTAAGGAGGAACTGAAGACCTAAAGAACCAAAGTATGATAGAATTGTTAAATTGCTCAATTTTATTTTTCCACATAATATTTTAGGGTGAACTATCTAAGGGAAAAATGTTCTAAAGGGCTGAGCTTCAAGTGGGAATTGAACACATATATAAACTGTTTTTTCAAGTGAGGCTCTTAATACAACTGGGAGAAAAAAAAAACTATCAAATTTAAATCCACTTAGGCATACTTTAATAATTTAATCAAGTTAGGTCTGGGCAAAACTCCTTTCATATGTCAGAAAATATGATGACCTTTCTCACCATGAAGAAAAGGAAAACCATAGGGAATCTCTTGTCTACATAAGGAGACATACTGTGAAGGATTTATTCCCGGTGACTAAACCAACACAGTTCCAATATGTAAGAGAAAGAACCGCCTGCAGATTTAGGACCTTATAGTGGAGATATTTTTAGATATAACTCAATACACAAAGCATAGCCGACTACATAGAAGTGTTGAAAGCTCAGCATTTATACTCAAGTAAACTTCAGCATTCTATGACAGCATCACATTCTGGACACTTTCACTACATCTTCTTCCATTCAATTTAAATGGTAGAAACGCAAATGTCACATCTTCCCAAATAAAACTGAACATGTAAGAAGGCAAGCATGCCAAAGAGATTATTGGAAGTGTAGGATGATAAACAGGCCACATTATACTAGAATTGTTGTTTCTTGATAAAACGTATTTTAGATAAACAAACATGTATGACATGCTAAACATTTCTGCATTTTTCTTTGAAAGTGAAAGGGGTCTTTACCAAAAAAATCTCAGGCAGAGTCCTGTCTTTTCATATTTGAAGGTTAAAAATAATAAATACATACATACATACATACATACATACATACATAGCCTTAAGGCCCTAAAGACAGCCATACGCTTTTGCATATATTTTCACAGTTCAGCAGCTGCTGAGCGTCTTCCATTTCAAGGTTTCCTGTTGACCACTCTCTTCTGCAAGGCTTCTGTGCCTGCCGGATGGAAATCTTTATGAAAACACTGGGGCAGCCAGGATCTTACAAGTGTTTTCAAACTGTTTGCTTGGCAAAGAGTTGCTGGCAGGCAAAATGTCCTCCTACAAGGGTTTCAGGAAGTGTTTATGACTCTTCAGTGTGTTCCCTTTGTAAATGTGGGCAGAGACTGCACTATGATCTTTAGAAGCTTTAAAAGAGAAAACTACAATTCACTTTGCCTCAGAGAGATCTTGTACCTGGCAAGTCGATTCAGATCATCTGAATGGATTGCTAGGCAGGCCCCATTTTAAAACCACTCCTATAATCACAGGCACAATCCAAGACTTAAGCATTTGAGCTGGGGATATAGCTCAGTGGAAGAAGCACTTGCCTTAACAAGTGCAAGGTACTGAGTTCAATCCCCAGTACCGAAAAAAAAAAAGTATTCCCTATTATCTGTTTGAAACAAATCAGTGAAGGTTTATCAAAGACTTATTTAAGAAGCACTAAAAGACACAAAAAGGTAAATTTGGCGATGAGCTTTTTTCAGACAAGGGGAAATTCCATACAAGAACTGGAGGCCAGGATCCATCTAACAACCTGATGATGAGTCTTCAAATGTTAATCACTAGATGGGTCAGGCTAGGATTACAGGCCAAACCCACATCATGGAGAGGTTTCTAAATTATATACAGGAATATATGCAGATAAATGTAGTGATCTAAGTAACTTTCTGGTGTGATCCAATTTTCAATTTAAACAGACGATTTGGGGATTATTCAAAGCTATAGTGGCAATTGGAGTGATGAACTAAACATGAATTAAGTAGTAGGGGTTAAAAGTTCAGGCAAAATGTGATAAAGTTATATAAATGGAATCACTTAATATGCAGTCTTTTGAGATTAGCTTCTTATTCAGTAAAATGTCTTCACAATGAATTGAAGTTGTTGCTCATGTAAGTAGGTCCTCCATTTTTAGTGCCCAGTAATGTTTCATTGTGTGGATGTACCACAATTTATTTATACACTCACCGGTTGGAGGGAGTTTGGATTATCCCCACGTTTGGGAGATTATGAATAGAGATGCTGAAGCATTCGTGTGCATGTATGAAACAGTTTTTTGTGCTAAGTATGATGGTACTTACATAAATCTTTTTATGTGTCACAATTAGTGTAATTGTGGACCAAAAATGTTAATTTTTCTGGGTGTTAATTTTGAAGTAGAATATTTAGAAGTCAGAGTGAGCCTAGAGAAAAAAGATCTGAGATAATCCAAAGATTTATTCAATAAATTATTTGTTTTACTGGCAGCCATGGACATTTTAAATGAGATGTCAGCAATCACAGGGAAAAGAATGATCCACGTTCATGCATTTACCATGCCTCTCTTTTGGAATTTGACATGTTTGTACGAAAAATAACCATAAAATAAAAAAGCATGAAAACTATACCAGATGGCTCCTGGGAAGTTGGTTGTTTCTAATGGTGTTGTTGTCGTCAAGACATCCTGGGAAAAACGTCTCCACAGTTGATTGAAACACAGCTGCCACACAAGCCCATCTGGACTCTGGAAATTACATGACTTGAGCCCCACACCCTCTTTTTCTCTAATAGGCATCCACATATGTGGTTATATCATCATCTCTTTTAAAAATGTAACACCTGTGTAAAGAAATGAAAGGAAAAGATCTTGTGCAGGAAAAGCAGCATGCAGCATATGGTCGTTAGCTAGGGTGCATTAGACAGTTGCAAAAAGTCCTGGGATAACGCCCCATTAGGAACTTCACACTAGTGTGGATTGTTGAACCTGGAATAATATATCGAAAAAGCAATCTGGGAAAAATTGTTTCACACACTGCCTTGAAAAAGTCAATATAAATGGGAGTAGGAGGCATATTCACTAGACAAATAGTCATTCATGCTCTCCAGGGAACTAATTGATCAGATTTTTAAAAAGCTGGTAGTCCACCTAGAGTAGTTTATGAGAAGTCCATCAGCATATGGATATTATACAGAAATGTGAAATGGTAAGATGCTCGAAGTGATGGCCAAATGCAGAAACTAGAAAATCGGGAAAAAAATCTAGACATATTCTTTCCAAGAGTGTGGTGTATTGATTACAAACATATCTCAAATTAATTCTCTCTCTATACCCTTTCCGATGTGCCTCTGCAGTTTCTTTTACAAGGAAATAAAACCTAAAATCAACCATGAAAACCGAGAAGGCTTTGTGACCTGTCTTGGACAAAAAGAATGTAGCGTACCTGGTGTTGTGTTAATTCTGAGCTTAAATTTCCAGAGGTTACTACTATCTTTCTTGTTCTCAAATCACTCTACCTGCCATCTGAGTGGTGCTGAGTTCACCTCTTTCGGGAGAATGTGAAAATATGGAATCAAGATAATATCTGCCCCCAGCTAAAGTCTCCCTAGACCATCCAGCATAAAGGTCCTGCAAAGTGATGAGCAAGTCTGGCTGACACCAGACCAACTCGGACCAAATTAGGAGAGGCCTATAATAGCCCCCAAAACTTATGGGCTAAGTAAGTTCTTGACAACTGTTAATTGAATATTTGAAAATAGCTAGTAGGGAAGTTTTTCAATATTCCCAACAAAATGAAATAATATATGCCTGAGGTATATATAGGACAGTTACCCTGATCTGATTGTATATATGTGTTGAAATATCACATAGAACCCCTTAATGTGTATGATTACTATATGCCAATTAAAAATGTATTTTGTTTGGAATTTTGTTTTTTGTTCTGTTTTGTTTTTCTCTTTAAAATGAAAAATGTACCTTGAAACTAGTAAAGAAATGCGTAGCAGTTTAAGTCATAGTCTTAGAGTGGTTGCTTACATAACCCTAACAAATACAGTTCTCAAATGACTTTGCCTGTACTTGTGTTAACTTCTTTTTACCACTCTAACAGATTACCAAGTCATGTTTTAGGTAAGCATCATTATTTAGATCCAAATTTATTCTCTTTCAGTTCTGCAGGTGAGAAGTCTACACTTATTTTCACTGGGTGAAGTCAAGCAGCAGGGCTAGTTCACTCTGCAAGCTGTAGGGAACAATGCCCTTCCTCACCATTTCCAGCTGTTAAAGGCTGCTTGAGGTCTTTGCCTCCTCGATCCTTCTTCCATCTTTAAAGTACATCAGTTCCACTTTTACATTTGATTTCATGTCACCTTCTTCTCTCTTTATATCGTCTTCCAGGTCCCTCTAACTGGGATTCATACATCAAGATAATCCAGGAAAATCTTTCCATTTCCATATCTGTAGCTTATCCATGTCTGCAAGTCTCTTTTGCCATAAAGATGAACTTCAGGTTCTGGGCTTTGGAACACAGTCACACATGAGCACTCTCCCTCAACCTCCACATAACCTTTTCTTCAAAGGCATTGTAGTCACATTCTCTCCTCTTTTAAATTGCCAATGCAAAGTTTAGAGAAAAAGAGGTGGGGTCCAGACCCAGTTATAGCAAGAGGGAAGAAATCGGCATCTTAACATCAAGTTTAACTGGGCAAAAATCAGCTGGATTATGACAATAAATACTTAACTGAAAGTTTACTTTGTCCTGGAAGCTCTGGTAGGTGCTCTATACTTAACTGTCACTATTGCTAATGTTTTCAATGTAGTTCCTTATTACCTGAGATCAAAGCAGAGAAACTTATATACCTTGTCTGGCTGATACGGAAGGTAGCTCCAGATCTTTTTTCACACAAAACACATTATCCTTTTTGATTCCGTAAAATCTCTCTTACTCCCTGAAATGGGTCTCCAGAATTATAAATCTGTTTACAGACAAGACCTGTAATACAGAAATGTGTTGTGGCAAGAATGGAAACATTCTCTACCTTTTGGGAGCTCAAATATGGCATAGTATGGCTAGAAGTTGATTGCCTAAGTCCATTTTTAATCTTCTGAATTTTATCCTAAAAATCAGCAATAATATAAAGCTATGTTCTTGATAATTTAGAGCAAAATTTTGATAGATTTGACCCAGAGCAAAACTTGTGTTTTCCTGTGAATCATATTTTATATTGTTATTATAAATTATAATCAGCTTAATTTATTTTCACTTTGACTTTTTTTCTTAGGAAACAAATTTCTAAGTTTGGGTTCCTTTACAACTTCCCAGAATTTTTACTTTGAGAGGTCAATTTCAAGATTCTCTTTGTTAATGAGGAAAACATCTACTTCTTTGCAAAGCGTTTCACTTGTAACTGAAATTTAAAAGCTTTTCTGACTGGGTATATGTCAGTGGCAAAAACAGGAAGTATAAATCCATGGTAAATGAAAACAATTTAAATATGTGAATATTAAATGACTCCTCATTTGAAATATTTTTAAGTGAAATATTCATGTACAATTTTTACCAAGTATCTGACTTCGGTGTATTCTTAAGGCTTTCAGCTGTAGCATCAGTGGGAAGGAAGGGTGTGCCTTCCCAGACCCTGCAAACTGCAGTCCACTGATTTCTTTTGCAGTTGTTCACTTTCATCATGTCTCTTGCTGTATTAGCTTCCCAGGGGCACATATCAAAGAACCACAAACTGGATAACTTACACACAAGAAACACATATTCTCTCAGTTTGGGAAGCTAAAAGACTGAGAGGAAGATGTCAGCAAAGTGAGTTCCCAGTGAGAGTTATGTAGGAGAAACTGTTTTCCTGTGTACATGTCTATTTATAAATTTTTCTTGTTGTAAACCCTGTAGTTCTATTGTATTAGTAGCCTGCTCTTCTCAAGTAGGACCTCATCTAACTACATCAGTAATTACCCTATTTCTAAATAAGGTCACATTCTGAGATACAAAGACTTAAACCTACAAGTTTGTGAAGGAAAAACTTGACCTATACCATTAGGTAATATACAAATTTGAAGGCCAACGTTTGAGTATATCCTTAAACCTACCAGAAATAAATACGAATCCACCATGACATTATTTGAGTGTTTGTTCCCTGAAGAATCCTGTGCTAAAAGTTTGGTCACCGTTGTGGGAGTGTGCAGGCAGTGGAACCTTTAAAAATGAAGTATAGTTCAAGGTATCTAGGTAATGAAGGCATCACCCTCAAAAGGATTGATGCTGATTGCCTGGGAGTGAATTGTCCAAAGAATAGGTTATTGCAGAAAATAGTAATCCCGCATACTTGACTCCTTTTGCATGGATATCCTTTCCTTCCCAATTCACTGCCATATTGTGATCCAGGAAAGGAAGCCCTCACCAGAAGCTGAGCAGATGAGGCTGTCTGATCTCAGGCTTTCAGTTTCTAAAACAGTGAACTACATAAAATTTTCTACTTTCCCAGCCTCAGATATTTTGTTGTATCATCACAAATCCTGCGTTAATTAAAGAACTAAATGTTAAGCCAGAAACATTTAACCATCTGGAAAACAAGATAAGTAAAATTCTTGAAATGATTGGTGTAGGCAAGGATGTTTTTAACAGAAACTCAGTTGTAGGGGAAATAGCTCCAAAATTCAACACATTGGATCACATGAAATTTAAAAGCTTCTGCAGTGCACAAGAAACAAATAGAGTGAAAAGACAACTCATAGAATGGGAAAAAGTTTTTGCTAGGAGTTCATTAGAAAGAGGTCTCCTGTCTAGAAGATAAAGTGCTCAAAACATTTAAAGCCCTCAAACAAAAGATGCAAACAAAAATGTGCTAGAAAAATGAATAGAAACTTCATAACCAAAGCAGTACAAATGGCCAATAAATACATGAGAAAATGTTCAAAATCACTGACCATCACAGAAATGCAAATTAAAACAACGCTAAGATTTGATCTTATCCCAGAAACAATGGCCATTATCAAGAAATCAAATAATAACAAATGCTGGAGAAGCTGCAGAGTAAAAGGAACTGTTGTACACTGTTAGAGAAATGTAAACCAACACAAAAACCATCATGGAAATCAATACGGAGATTCCTCAAAAACTAAAACTGTAAATTCCATTTGGCACAACTGTTCACTTTCTAGGTATAATCCCCAAAGAGGTAAAGACGTCATACTCTCTCTCTCTCTCTCTCTCTCTCTCTCTCTCTCTATATATATATATATATATATACACACACACACATATATATATATATATATATATATATCTCCATGTTCATGTCCATAGCAGCACAATTTGAAAGTTAAATCTTGGAAGCAACCCAGATGACTATGAACAGATGAATGGATTTTTTTACTATGGTATTTGCACACTATGGACTTCTACTCTGCCATAAGAAAGACTGACTAGAGTCATTTGTAGAAAAATGGATACACTTTGGAGATCCTAATGTTTAGTGAAGTAAATAAGACACATAAGCTTAAATATTATATTGTGTCTTTCATGAAAAACCCAGGATAAAAATAAAGAGCAAAGTAAAAGATAGATAATAGGAAATAGGGAGATACATTATTTTCAGTGGGGCAGGGAATCAAGTGATATAGGGGAGAGGGGAAGGAAGGAAGGGAGAGAGGATATGAAAAGGAATCAGGATATGTTATGCACATGTACCAACTCCATACGGGAATGCAAACATTATGTACTGCCAATGTATAAAAAGAGTGGGATCAGGGATGAATAAGGCAGGAGGGATTGAAGAGAAAGTTTATGAATAAGTGTAGTAAGATTATGTATATATGTGTGTTTATATATGTTATATCATGTAGATTATATATTATGTACACATATACACAATATATAGATATATACATTTTATGTATACATATGATATATATATATAACCAACTTCCCACAAAGAACATATGCCCACATATACTAATGAAGTAAAATAATAGAAAATCTGCATTAATGGTTGTGGTGGAGATAAAGGACATTTCAGAAACAATGTGCTGTAGTTGAAGACATTGGACTTTTCAAGGAAAAAAGGTTTCAGTTTTGTGAAGAAGAAATCAAATGGAGTTTGAAGTTCAAATTCCAAAACTTTTTATTACAGGGGCTGAGGATATAGCTCAGTGGAATAAGCGCTTGCCTAGCAAGCGCAGGGTCCTGAGTTCGATCCCCAGTACCTCAAAAAAAATACTTTTTATTACAGAACTAGAATATAACTTTATGAACTTTGTACTCTAGTTTCCTGCAGACTATGCAGTATATCCATCTAAATAAAAATGAGAACCAGTAATAAGAAATAGCATGTTGGCCAAGATAAAGTAATATTAGGATGATATATTGTGTTTATATTCTCCTGGCTTCAACTTCTATTTCTTCCAAAATCTATGGCTACCTGTTTATTTTAATTGTAAACAAGCATCCCCTCAATTCATAGTTCTAAACACAATTACAGATATTCTAGTGGTGGGATTTTCATAGAACAAAATAATCTTGCATTTAAGCCAGAATGAAAAGTGATCTAGTTCAACCTTCATTTACTTGCAAAATCTTTTCAGAATATGTGTGAGACTCAGCTGCCTCTGATAAAGTTCTTCCAAAGTCAACTGGTACCAATGACAAACCATTTTATTGTGAAAGCTCCTCTTTTACATAGCAAGAAACTTGACCTTAATAAATGCATCCATTGGAATTTACATTACACTTTGGAATAAATTAAATTAATTCATGGTCTATACAGTAACACATAAAGTATTTGAAACCAATGGAATTGCAACCCTGAGATTTTTCTTCTGAAGAATGCTTACCGCCATTTGAATGTATAAATTTAGTAATGTTCCACTTGATAATATGCCAGGATGGTCATTCCAATGCAGCGTTCAGTACACCTGTTTCCACCATTATTCTGAAACTTCTACAGTTCACATCAAGAGAGAAATTAGCTATTATATGCAATAGAAAATATTGTAGTTTTAAACAATTATGTATGAAAGAAATGTTCAGGAATTGCTACAATTTACATTGGGAGCTCTCAAAATGGGAGAACTACACTTAGGTGTTCTTTTCTAGGAAAAATTACCCAGATAAAGATTTTGGAGAAGAGTCATTTGTTATATGGGAAACAAAAAAGGGAAACTAGGTTTAATCCCATCATGGAAACATAAACTAAGATTGTACAAAAGACTCAACTTCAAAATCACCTGGAAATTTTGACTATAACAGTAACAATGATGAGAACAACAAAAAAAAGCATAGCTAATCTCGTGACAAACAATTTGCAATTCTGTATCCTAGTTCCAAATCTAAAGAGAAATCATGGTGTTTCAGGTGTCACTACTGCAATCACTAGAGAAATTATTACCGAAGGCAAACTTCAGGATTTTTAGTTTTTATATCACGTAAGGATTGGGGAGAAAGCCCAACACCTAATTGAAAAGGGAAGATAAGGGCACAGAAAATACCAGAACATCCAAAAATGTGCATTGTCATGGAAGTGTGTAGGAAAAAGTCTTTAAACATCAAGGATAACCAGCAAGGAAACATTACCTATTGGCTGGATGTAAGAAAGAAAGAAGGGAAGGAAGGAAGGAGGAAAGAAAGAAAGAAGGAAGGAGGAAAGAAAGAAAGAAGGAAGGAAGGAAGGAAGGAAAGAAAGAAAGAAAGA
>PVLD010014088.1:0-53612 GCA_004027595.1 Dinomys branickii | reverse complement strand
GAAAGAAGAACAGGAAGGAAAAAAGGAAGGAATTAGATGGGAAAAGACTAAAAACCACACTGTAAGATTTCCATGCTAATGATCTAATATAATCACTCAGAAACTACAACACTGAGTAGAAAAAAATGTCTCCCAAGTGGAAATGGGGGGCATGAGTTTGGTGTCTTCCTGATATTTTCCCTGCTAAGAAGGAAAAAAACAAAAAACAGACTGGAAAAATGGAGAGGAATACACATCCTCAAGTGGATAATCATATTCCCCAGCGATGTCCTAAGGAGATGCAGTTCCCTGGCGCCAGTCACAAGCCCAGGGCCCTGCTTGCTAAGGCCTGAGCGAGGGGACCGAGCGTGTGCACGGAGCATGCGCAGGACGTGCTGTGCTTCTGGGTCAGGTCCCCAAGGACCTTGCGGCGACTACCATCTTCACGGTGCATCCGAAAAGTCTCGTATTTTATTCTGTTCTACGTTTTAAAAACAAAAGTTATGTATTTTTATGCCCAGCCATTGACCAA
Organism: Dinomys branickii; assembly: GCA_004027595.1. Taxonomy (NCBI): domain Eukaryota; kingdom Metazoa; phylum Chordata; class Mammalia; order Rodentia; family Dinomyidae; genus Dinomys; species Dinomys branickii. The sequence continues at coordinate 53,101 of PVLD010014088.1, read as the reverse complement.
TTTGATACACTGCACTGAAAACAGACTCCTCCTGTCTCGCACATCTCAGCTCTCGAACTGGCCAGCGTCATCTCAGGGCGTGTCCTGTGTGTGGCTGTTACGTTACTGTGCGGGTGATGGCCCTGGGTGTGTCCTATAGCCTGGCACGAACCACTTCTCTCCATCTTCACGTCCCCAGGCGATGACGCAAAAAGAGTTTCGTGACGTCTAACTCGCGTCTATTACAACCACCGGGAAAGCTTCCAGGGAGGAAGGATACAGTGGCCTAGTCTGCCCCTAAAGACACTTTACCCTCATGAGCAAATGGCAGAACTTTCCCCGAGTATTTGATTATGATTTGTGTTGTGTGTGTTGTTTGTATGGCTGCATTTCATAACAAAAAATACAACTATCCTTTGAGACTGTATCCACAGAGTTAAGTGCGTACTGTAGGTGCCCCAGCCATACATCCCGAACCCCAGTCTGCCCCCAAAGGGGTGGTAATGATAAAAACCCCAGAGTGCCCCCCAGGACAAGTGGTTTGTGTGGGAGAACATGCACGGGCCCTGGAGAAGACGCTCAGGATGAAAGAGGCTGAGAACCAACCGTTACCTCCAGACTTAGACTCAGGAGGCCTGCATCTTAACATCTAAACTCTCTCCAGCTGCTTCCTGTTCTGAATTTTAAACTCTACTGCTGTTCTCTTCTGTGTGGAGGACAGAGAGGTGCAGAGACAGGACACGCAGATGTCCCAGTGATGCTTAAAGGGATGGCTTCTATTTGCACAGACTCACAAAGCCCCCTGACACCTACTGCCCCGTTCCCTGAGAGCTGTCCCAGAGCTGGCCCTGCCGAATGGCTCAGAGGCAAGGCCCCTGGAGGTTGCCACCCGTGGGTTGTGAATGCAACTGCTTTCTTCACACAATGGTGAGCCCCACGCAGAACTCAGTGCAGCAGAGACAGGAGTGAGGTGAGCCCGGGGCCACTTGCTTTAGAATTGGATTCTAGGCAAAGACCCGCACGGACTGACTTGGTTCCTGTGTCCAGCGAGGGTCACTGAGCCAGGGCTACTGCACCATGCTCATAGGCCCATCTTGATGTTGAGGGATGCACAGCACCCAGCAGGTGGCTGTAGCTGTCCTGTCAAAAGTGCAAGAGGATGAGCAGCTCTGCACTGTAGCCCTCGGGTGCAGAGATCAGCAGAGATCTCTCCGGAGTTGTGCTTGACCTTGTGGCAGGAACATGCACATAGCAGTGGACTCTCACAGGAAGCGGGTCAGGTCTCCTACCCAGTCTTCAGCACAGGCATGTGCCCTATCCCTTAGCATATATGTACACATGTGTACACACACGTACACAAACTCACAGAGGCTCACATGCACATATATGCACACACACACATATCCGTATATATGCACATACACCCAAACTCAGGAACATGTATATGTACATACATGCACACATGCACATTTACAGAAGCCTATAAGCACACCTGCACACACACAAACACGCATGCACACAGAGGCACGCACGTCTCCATTTTTCAAACTGCAGCACTGGATCTGTGTTCCAGGAGAGGTATGAAAACAGGAAACTGAAGAAGTGCCAGCTGGTTTTGTTCACTGCTCCCTGCACAGCTCACTGGTAAGCTCTCTCAAGCATATCCTGAAACAAGCATCAGAATTCAGAACTGTCAGCCCACTTCTGATGGCAGCCAGTGGCGGAATCCAAGAGTAGCCTTGGCACTGTCCTCTTCGGCTGCAAGGTTGATTAGTGCTCTCCTCTGTCCTACATCCTGCCAGCCAGCCCCACTCCAGGAGCCGTGAGAAGAGGTGTTTGATTTGGATAACAATCCTACATTTATTTGCTGGGCTTCTTTTTGGACTGTGGGCATTTTCCCAGACTTCGGGCACTCTCTCACAGCTGTCCTTGGCAAAGCACCCCACAAGAGCCTCCAGCTGGGCCCAGCAGGCAGCCAGTTCTGTCCCCCAGCCGCACATCTGCCTCTTCTGAGGGTTGGTTGCCACCTGGTGGACCCTGGCCACCAGCTTTCCCACCTGCAGGGTGCAGTCATAAAATTCCATCTTCCCTGGATGTGAGGTTCTGGTCTGGTTGGATCAGCCAATGGGATCAACTGCCAAGTGGTAGACCCAGGCTTAACCAAGTCCTAGTCTAAGGTTCTACCCCAAAGTCAGCTCCCAAGGCCAGCTGCAGTGGTCTCTCCATAGCTATTTTGATAAATGTAACCCATCAGTGCAGAGGTTATTTCCAGCATCCTTTGTACTAGTAACAAACCCTCTGGTATGATTTGAGGTGGTAATATTTACAGTTTTGCCACAGATATTTCTCTGACTTTTGACTATGATCTCTTGACTATTTACTAATGACTCTGGGAGTGTGCGGATGACAGGAAAGGTCCCACATGGGAAAGATGACCCAACACTAAAGTGTACCCCAATGCTTTTAGTGAAATTCTTTACTTTGAGTCAGAATCTCATTAAATTGCCCACCCTGGGCTAGAACTTGTGATCCTCTTGGCTCAGCCTCCTAAGTGCTAGGATTATGGGTATTATATTATATATATATTTGGGGGGAGTACTGGAAATTGAACTGAGGACCTTGTGTTTGCTAGGCAGGCACTTGTGCTGCTGAGCTATATCCCCAGCCCAGTTATTATATTTTTTAAAAAACCTTTCCTTAGAATCAGTGAAAGAAAAAAAAACTGTGGATCTCAGTTTCCCAGAGGACTCTTCACTTGAAATCCTTTAAAAAGATGTTAAAAGGATCATAACACCATTTTGTCTGATGAAAATTGAGTGTGATTAATACACAAACACACATGGATTTCCTTCTGTGTTCCTGACCCAAAACAGAAACAGGAGAGTTTCTTTATTGTGGTTAGTCATTCGTTTACTGATTCATCCATTCACCACCTACCCACCGTGTAGGTACCACTGGGCACACTCCAGACACGGGGCAGCATGGTAGTGAGGGTTACAGGTTCCTGCCTACTGGAGCTCATAGCTATATAGCAAAGCTGATTGTGGGGGATGCACATTGTCACAAGACATCCCAGCGTGGCAACAGGACCAGATGAAGGCAGGAAAATGAAAAGAATCACACAGGAAGCTGAGGCACAGTCTCTGGAGGCCAATTCAAAGCAAAGTGGAGACTGCTCAGATTGTTGCCCACAGGGAGGGACGGTCGGAGTTGGGGAGGCATCTCCACAGCCTGGCAACATCCATGGTTGGTCACAGCTTTGGTCCTCGGAGAATTAGGGACGTGATGGTGAAGGTGAGGAAGATCACACTGACTGTGCCTCCAATCATCAGGCCCAGGGTGCTGCCGTGCACCTGCATGGCCTGACAGCGGTCACCTGTGTAGAAGAAGGCGTGTCCAGAGATGCACCTGGGGAGAGGACACGGCATGTGGGGCTATTTTGCCTCAGGTGCTGCCTGCCAGCAAGCACCATGTGTCAAGAATGGCAGAGAGCGATTACTGAGTGTTCCGTGCCTGGCCCATTCCAAGCATTCACTAGACTCAACCGATTTAATCCCATGACCACCCTCTGCAGCAGAGCTTCTGGTCAGGCTGTTCTCATCCTCCTCATAAAGCCACAGAAATGGTAAACAGTGTGCTCCAGGTGACAAGGTTAGTGCTTCACACCCGAAACTTAACTCTGAAAGGTGCATCTTTAGACCAGTCCTCTTGGCCACCAAGGACACAGGAGGAAGAGTTAGGGAGTATTAGAGAAGGTGTGAGCTCCTGACATGATCCTTCTCTAAGATATGGGGAAACTCCCCAGGTAGAGCTTGACTTAGTGCACTGGTTGGAACTTTACAACCTGCTGACAACATCAAGCCAAACATCACTGTAACATGGGTATCCTGCGTGGTGTTTCTCAAACTTGCCTGGATGTACAGGCCCAATCAAGGTGACCGACACACAGTAGCCTTACAGTGGGATTAGAAATTCCAGCAACATCCAGGATGCTGTGCAGTGTCCCAGAGGTGAGGAAGGGGTAGACATCAGGGGACAGGAGAGGTGGGACTTGTCCGCTCTGGCAGTGTCAGCCCACCACAGGGTGTACTTGTGTCCAGTGGAGAAAGCCACACCCTCAGGTCATATGAGGGAGGCCTTGACCTAACATGCTCAGCACCCTGACCAGCCTGCCCCAGGCCTGCACCTACCTGCAGCTTGCCATGCCCTTCACGTTCACACACATGCCCTGGTTCTGACACGGATTCGGGTCACATGGGTCTCTGAAATACTGCGGCCTATTGTGGTCCTCCAGGGGGCCGGTGTTCTCCACAGACCGCTTCTGTCGGCCCAGGCTGCCTGGTGGGGCTTCGTCCAACACAGACTTTCTAGCACCTTCTCCCAAGGCCTTCTGCTCCTGTTCTTGGAGCACAAGGCCTGCAGGGACCAGCCTCCAGTCTACAGTGTGCACTGGAACTTCTGTCTGGCTCAGGTGGGTGAGGTCTGCAGAAAAGAGAGGTGTTGATGGGCTCAACCATGACAAATAACTGATTATGATTAATTCTGTCCCTCACGAACGCTACCCTTAGCAACTTGGAAAAGTAGCTCTGAATCCAGCTGATCCTTGAGATGGCAGCTTCTTTATTTAAAGCAGAGCTATCACATGTGTATGTATTGGGCTTGCAAAATGAAGCCTAACGTTAGACTGAAACTGATCTGAAATCAGCAAACTGTTACAGGTGAGAAATTATCAAAAAAAGGATGATACTTTGAAAAATGAAATTGTGCTTTCTCCAAGGATAATTAAAAACATGGTTTTCACCCCCAGAGAAACAATAGATGCTTTTGGAGGTGCTTGACTGGAACACGAAGAATACATGCACCGAACATCCCATGGTGTCCCATAAACACGGACAATTGTGTGTAAATTCACAGTGAAGACATGAACTAAGATGAAGAAGGGAGTTCCTGGCCAACTGAGTAAACTATGGCTCTCTTTCTTCTTTCCCTATTTTTTTTAAACCTCATTTTCAAGAAAGATCCCCGCCTTCCCTAAGTTGCTCTAAAATCAGTAGGGCAGGCGGAGCCTAGGATTGTTTATTGAGTCGGGAAGATGAGCAAAAGTACCTTGAAAGTCCACAAAGACAATGAGGTCATCGTTTTTAAGGAAACTCCTCCTTTTCAGCATCTGGTGCGAGATAGCACTGCTCCAGCCCCAGTCAATACTCCTGAAGCAGTCGCAGTCCTTGTCGTGGGAGCCCACCGCAGACGGCCTGTCCCAGATGACAGAGCCGTTGATAGCTACAGAGTGACAGCAGCAGAGGGTCATACCACCTTATGCCTCGAATGAGCACGCATGGCTTTGTTCATCAGAAGAAAATATGTATGTTGCAAAAAGCTTATTGGCTTTTCTCAGGAGAATTAAAATTTACAATTGGGAGGCGAGGAGCAGAGAAGAGCTCTGAATGCACACATGTGGGACTGGTGATGTCCTTCTAGGGGAGCAGTCACAGATCGATCTTTTAAAGACTCGTGCCTCTTATTTTGACAAAGTGGTTTTGCCCATTTTGTAATAGAAGTGAGTTTATTTCATAGACACACAGACATTCAAAAATATTTTTGGAAATCAGTTCTCAAAGCCCGGCAAGCTCTGAGGATCTGAAAATGTTGAGCAGCACCTGTCTTATCAGCCTGAGCTGGGGGAGGCAAAATCACCTGAGTCCTTCTACTCTGTATGCCTGGCACAGAGCATGGCCCCACACAGGCCCTCAACACTTGCTTGAGGAGAGAGTGAGGAAAGAGAAGGAGGAAAACATGGTACTGAAGATTTTAAACTAATACTCCTTATACAATAGGAGGATTGAAATGTAGGTATTCACTATATTTTTTGATCACACCTTGTACAGAGTGTGGAAAGTGTGAATATGTTGTTGGTTCATTGGGTGATCAAAATATACAGTGAAGGTTTAAAGTCTAAAAAATTTATTATAGTAAAAGTGACATTGCCCTCAAAGCACCTCCCCACACACTTCAAATACACTTATCCCATCACTCTGGCCTCTTTCTGAAGCAGTTCTGGAAGACCTCTTTCTTCAATGTCTATGAGGTCTGGTTAAAAATATAGTGAACTTTGAGTGTCATCCAACAGAAAGGCAGGCTGCAGTGTGTCCTCATGTATTTTATTCACTAGATCTGGCACAATGCTACTCTTGGCTCTTGCCCCAAATCAAAATGACAGTGAAAGGTAGATATTTTGAATCAACTTGGGACATGGAGGCAGTCATGATATCACAACTAAAGAAACAGGAAAGAAGACTCCAGGAAGGCTTCAGAAATGGATGGGATAAGTATGTTCAAAGTGAGGGGGTTGCATTTTGAGGGGCATTCCTGGCACTGTGTCCTTTATTGTGATTATTTTTGAAATGTAGGTGTTCACAGTATGTTTTGATCACACCTCGTACACAGCGTGGAAAAATGTGAGAGGGAGACTATGCCTCTTACACAGATGTGAATCACATCTATCAGCCCTTCAAGGCTCTGCAGTGGTTCTTACTTATGCCCAAACTACTGACCTGCAGATGTGTGGAACAAGGAGGTTGTGAACATCATGCTCAAGGACATCCTGTTCTTGACATCTGTCTCCTGGTCAAGTATTGTCATGATTGCCTGCCTGTTCTGTACCGGCCACTCCAGGATAGCATCGTTTTCCCCACTGCACAGGTGAAAAGTCAGACCCAAGTAGCCAGAGGCAGTGGAGGTTGCTCTGCCATGGGGGTACAAGGTCACCCCAAAACCGTATCCCTCGGAGTTGTAGAAGCGAGGGCTCAGGAGCCTGTCCCCTTTCACCGTGCTTTGAAGGACCTGGGAGATGTTCCTCACTGTCCACACCCCGGTTGGGCAGGGCGTCTCTGTCAGGGTGATGTCATCCAGGGAAATGCCCCCCGCCGAGTTCTGAGGGTTGCCTTTTGTGCCCTGGAAAAGGTAGCGAAACTTCTTGTCCTCTCTGAGTGTCACGTGGGCAATTTTCCAGTTATGATCAGAATCTCCTGAGGACAGAGAAAGGCTGATGACAACCACGGCCAACATTGAATGAGCACTTGCTCTCAGTGTCACACTGTACCAAGGCTGTCTTGTACAAACCTCACAGCAACCTTGTTGGACAGGCCCCATTACAGACTACCTAGGTAACTTCTTTCAAGTCACCTGTCTAGACAGGGAAATGAACTTTTCAAAGAAAGATATTCTATCTATATTCAAATTCAGATCATGAATGTGTTTTCCACCGCCATTTAACTTTCCAGGTTCTGGGTTTCCTCCTCAAACCTCAGTTACCCGCTCTGCTAACACTAAAATGTCCCCGTACTTGGCTAAACCCTATGAAATAGACATTTGGTGAGTCAAAAGTCAAACAATGACACTTCCACAGGGCCTTGTTAACACGAAGGGTGTAGCTTAGTGGTAAAGGGTTTGTCTGGCATGTGCAAGGCCCAGGGTTTGATTCCCAATACAGAGGAATAAAAACTTTTTTTTTTTTTAATCCTGGGTCTCGATTTATAGCTGGCTCCTTCTCACACCTCCTGCTGCCTGAGCGGTTCACCGCTTCCATGCTGAGCTCCTTATAGCGACCCGTAAAGCAACACCCAAGAACGTGAATGGAATGGTAGCGAAGTGGAGAGAAACAAACTATCAGACCCCCCCCCTCACCAGGACAAGCAGGTTAAACAACGACACCTCTCCGTGTTCTCAAACAGTTGGGAAGACACTTGGCAGCCAGTCTTGCAACCACAGTGTCTCCAGGAGCTGCAATTCTGCATCCCTCATACCTTCCCTTCTCCCTTCTTGACCCTCTCCCGTGCTCTTTCTCTGGCCCTGGCTTTGTGCAAAGCACGAGGGAACACTGGATTTATATACATGGGTTGTTTTCTTACAGTGCAGCTTTTGACTGTTGAGGGGTTCAGCTGTGCCTAGAGGGGTTAAAACTTACCAGGCACCATGGTAGGATCTCGAGGAGGAGGAGGAGGCGGAGGAGGAGGAGGGCAGAGGCAGAGTGGGAGGAGGAGAGGAGAAGAAAGGAGAAGAGGGTGAAGGTAGGAAACAGAGGGACAGGAGCCCAGCCCAGGTTCTAAGCCAGAGCAGCCCCGTGTGGGTGCCTCTGAGTACCTTGGAAGGTCTGCAACTTGACCAGCTTGCGCACGTTGCCTGTGCCATCATCCCTTCTGACCCAAACGACCAGTCGATCAGAGGCACTCCCTGTCATTCTGTAAAAAAACTGCAGGCACTGCTGCTGCCTCTTCGGGTAGAGAATCCGAGACTCCAGCAGGGCTGCTTCTTCCAAGGCTCCCGTGCCTGTGTCGAGGTACATGGAGTAGCCGGCACCTGTGGGGACAGGAGCTTGGCGTGAGTCTGGCTCTCACACCCTCACCACCCTCCCTTTCCCCTGGGCGAGGTGACACGGGAGAAGCAGCCCATCTAAGCAGCACCAGCTAATGCTCTTCTGAGGAAAATCACAGGGTCACTCACTGGCAGTGAGCTGTGAGCTCGGTGCAGTGCTGGCTGCCCCTTGCCCAGGTTCCCAAAGGTGTGAAGTGTCTGCCTGTGAGTTAAAGAAACCCAGGCCCAGCTCTGCATTGTGGTGTCTATGAAGTGTCTGTGTTTCCTCATCAGTTGGGTTGTTTAAGTCAGGGGCAGAGTGGATGCCTTGTTGGTTAAAGAATTAGAGGCATAGGTTTGGATGGTAAGATTTTGCAGTGGCTCTGGGTTCAGTATCCCTTGTTTCTTCCCTGATGGCTGGGTGTTTTATCAGTATTAAAGAACCATCTTTACTACACCAGAAGATGCACGCCGAAGACACACTATGGGCACAAATGGATTCCACTTGAGGGTAAAGGGAAGAGTTGGAGGAACAGAAAAAGAAAGGAAGGAACATCTCTGTTAGTGCCACAGCCAGGGTTCGGCTAACACAGGTATCTCAGGGGTCCCTAAAAGCAAACCAGTGGCTACCCAGACAGGTCATTTGGGAAGCCGGAACACTTTCACAGTAAAGCACAATGTAGAACTCTTGCCAGAAGAAGGCTGCTTCGATTATCTTCAGCCCGCAATGCCTCCTCACAGAGAAACGTCTCATAAGGTGCATGCTGTGGGTGTCGGGCAAAGCTCCCGGCCTCCCGGCTCTGTCCTGCCTCATGCACACCATGCCTTCTATGCTGGCCACAAGTGCTGGCAGCTCACATATGACTTCCAAACGTCTTTAAAAATATCCGAATGGCTTTAATATTGTTCAGAGGAAGTTCTATGCCCTGGTGTGTTCTTCCCAGTGCTTCAGCTCAGAAGCCTGAGCCCTGGATCCACAACATGAATTACTGAGTACTTGTGCAAAAGAGAACTTAATCTCATAGGCCAGAGTTTCCAGGGCTGCATCACTGAGGCCTGGGACTTGGGAGGCTGCACTTCCTCCTAGCTCTGCCACGGACTAGGATCCTCTTTCCTCTGAGTTTCAGATGTCAGTGGATCTGTCCCATGGGGTCCCTCAGGCTCCTCGGGTCCAAGTGCTTGCCCAAGCAGAGGACACTTTCTCTGGCAATGAGACACGGTTCCCTTAGCCCCCAGGAGGGAAGCAGGAGGGAGGGCCAAGCTTACCTCGTAAGGCATGCAGTTCTTTCTTCTAGGGTGAGGTCATGTCCTTTCCTACTGTGGCTTAGAACCTTCTTCCAGCAGATCAAGATCATGTTCCTGTCTATCAGCCTCAAAGGGAGGGTGCATCAGAAGTTACCATGGCAACCCAGATGGAACTTCCAGCTCATTACTCTTTGGACACTCAGGATGACACACATGCCGATCTGCTGTGTGACAGGCTGTTGCCCTTGCCAAGGTCAGAGGCAGAATGCCCACGGTTTATGACCGCTGGGATGCTCACTGGAGTCTGGCACCCATGACAAACACAGGTCCCCTCTGGGTAGGAAATTGAGCCACCTCTCTCAGACAGGCATGGCCTAAGCAACTTCACTGTAGCCCAGTCCTTCAAAAGCTATTATATCGGTAACCCTACCCACTTCCAAAGAGGTGAGAGATGGTTTTCACAGCAAACATGTAATCAAGGGATGCTCAAATGGAAAGAAAAATAAATGAAGGGGCTGGGAGTGCAGCTTTAGGGTAGAACGTTTGCGAGAACACTTGGGTATGCGAAAACACTTGGGTTCCACACCCAGGGTCACACAAAAAAGAAAAGAGAAAAAGAAAGAAGAAGAGAAAAAGCCATAGGAAGGGAGAGAGAAGGGGAAAATAAAACAACGGGAATGAGCTGGTGGGGACTTGGCACAAAGCCTATGTCTACCCCCGTGACACATGTATCCATATCCTGGGGCTCTGGGAGACTTATCCACGCATGCCTTACCTATGGAGCAGCAACTTCCTGTTACCCCAACTATTAAGTGGTAGAGCCAGATTACAAACCCCAATCTGCCTGACTTCTTGGCCTCTGTGCTACACAAATGACAGCCTGGAACTGCCTGAAGTTGTGCCATTACATACAGCAGCCACCAAGTGCCTGTGACCACCCAGAGCCAGATGTGGCACCTCCCAGCTGACACATGGGTAAGGCAAGAGACAGCCAGATTCCAAATAAGTGACACAGAAAGGAGAGGGTCTCAAGATGATGTTTATAACTGGGCATGGTGGCACACCCCTGTAATCCCAGCACTCGGGAGGCTGAGGCATGAGTATTGTTGCAAGTTCATGACCAGCCTGGGCTGCAAAGTGAGCTCAAGGCCAGCCTAAACTACATAGCGAGACCCTGTCTCAAAAAAGACAAAAAAAGAAGATGATGTTTATACTGATTACATGTTGAAATGTTGATATTTTGTGTAAGTTAAGTTAAATAAAATATATGGTTAAAACCGTCAGCTACATAAAATTTTTATCTTTTTATGGAGCTATGAGAAAATTTTACATGACATGTGGGCTAGCATTGTATTTCTAGTGGAGGGCACTGCTCTGTAGCCTTACTTACAAGGCCACGTCTTACCAACCACATGTTTACGGAACTTTCACTGAGGTCAACATACACCTTACTATTGTGGGTGCAGAACACTTAATGAGTTAATAGCTAAGATAAAGGAAGTGTTCTTTGTCCTTGTTCAGATTGTCAGGGGTGATAACTCATGTTCTAATTGGGGTGAGATGTGCTGACCTCTACTAGCTAAGAAAATCCCCCCAATTGGTGATTTCACCACCATTCACCTGTGCACTGGCTGCCCAAGGTGTGGTCCCCTTGTCCAGCTTGTGTGCTGTCCTCATGGGCCCAGTCTGCATCATCTCTGGTGCCCTGGATCATCCCGCAGATATTTGTCTTTTCAAACGCACAGTGATGCAAAAGCGTGTGTGTTGTGGCTGCAAATGACATTTTGTCAAGTAGTTAAAAAGACTCAATGCAGTTCAGCCATGCAGTTAATATCTCCAGCCACTAAAACCTCATTGGTCAAATACAACCGGTGTATGAGCTTCTCCTTTTCTGCACTTTTTTTCTCAAATGTAAATCTGACAGCAACCAGGTAGATCTTAGAACTTGTCAGCATAGACACAGACCTACCTGTCTTGCAGAGCCAAGATAAAAAGGCCTCTAAACAGTCTTTGCTATGTGAGAGCCAATAGGCACTGTTCTAGGTCAGGAACAAGGTACTTATAATACTGTACTTAGTGGATTTAGTGCATGCTTTATTGAATGGATGGAAATAAAGATTGTACCTCTGAAGATCATTGGGGTTGTCTTAAAAAATAAACCACCCAAGGGCTTAGGATGCTGTAGGAATAAGCTGGATAAAGAATCTTTCAGGACACAAAAATTTTCAAGCTCCTTTGCCTATGTTGACCTTTACATAATTATACACCCTTTAAAAAGAAGCTAAAGTAGTTAGACAATAACAGATCCTTGCATCGGTCTAATATTTTTACTTGATGAAACCCAAGCCTATAACGATGGCTTGGCCAGCCTGTGAGGTAGGTGCTATAATTTTTTTTCAGGTCTGGAAGTAGAGCACCTTAGTTATGTGGTTTGATGCATCTTCCCTTTACCAGAACATTCCAGAAGAGCGAAAGGAAATCAAAAGGAAACTAAGGCTGGGACCAGTGCAGCCTGCCCCAGCTCCGACTCTCACTGCAATTGTACATCCGGTTCAGCCTCTCTAAGTCAATGGCACTGAAGTCCAGGAGCTGCCCAATAATGGAGTTGAACTCAGGGATCTTGGTCGTGATGGTGGGGACACTCTCATTCTGGTTAAATGAGAGAGGTGCGTAGTGCATCAGAGACTCATAATCGTAGGGCGTGTTGAGGTCTGTGATGAAGTTGTCATCGTAGGTGTTGAAGTTGTGCTCATAACCTGTTGGGGACAGGGTCCACAGTCATGGCAGTTAGCAATTTCCTCCCACCTTTCCTCTCCAATGAGATGCTCAGAGACCCACAAAAGGGCAATAATACATCTTTGATTTAAATATGTATACATAATTTATAAATATTATATGTATAAGTTAATAGATGCTAAGTACTAATCAATAGTATATTATTATAATATGTATAGAATTATTGGGGTGACCAAAAAATACCTGTTGTAGTATGTAAAGTATATATTTATATATTATAAATGATTAAATACATGAATTATATTTAAGGGTGCACTGTAAATGTGTGTGTGTGTGTGTGTGTGTGTTTGTGTGTTTATTGTCAGAAAGAGACGATGCCTGGTTCTCCTGCTCATGGGGACTTATGAGATTCAAGACATGTTCAAAATAGGACACCCCTGAAAGACATAAGTAACCCACACACGACTGGGAGAAAGTGAGTCCTCCAAGACCACAGGGTGCTAGGATGTCACATGAAGCAACACACCTGTGACAACTGTCCAGTGGTAAGGAACAGCCTGCAACCTGGTGACCCTGGGGAGCGCCTGAAGCAGGCGCTTTCCACACCTTGCCTCTCTTAACTTCCCACATACTGATGAAGGTGGAAGGGATTACTTTATTCTTTTTATTCAAGGATTCTTATCAGATCGGCTTACAAATAAATGGCTTCAGTAACTTTTAAAACTTATCCAGTGCATTTTGCTCTGCCCATGATGTTCCAGAATTCATGTCAGGAAGACCGTGGCCCAGAAGGGAACAGGGTTTATCCTCCCTCTACAGGACTCATCGCTGGAGCCCTTGACAGGGAGCGATCCTGCACACCAAGGTCATCTGCAAACTTCCTATAATGGGTCATCTAAGAGATGTTCTGGGCTTTGCAAGCCATATTTTCTCTGTCACTGCTACTGAGTGCTGCCATTGCTGCAAAAAAGCAACTATGAGTGACACATAAACCAATGGGCGTGGCTTTGTTCACATAAAGGGTCATTTATGGGCTGGAATCTGACAACCCCTGTGAGACCTCAGAAATCCGAGTTTTTCCTTAGTGGAAAGGAAAAACTACAGTAATGACTCAGGACAAGGGAACAGGCTGGGGAAGAGAAGCCATCTTGCTGGTATAGTGTCTTCTCAGGTGAAACAACAGGACTGGATCGCTCTGAGTGAGGGGCAATAAAAGTCACAAATGACCCTGAGAAATAACACTGTCCTTATGTATGACCTTGTTGGGTTTGTTGTCTGGAGAACAGATCTCCAGTGATTGCACGCAATTTAGATATGTGGAATTGCATCTGATGAAAACCCAGGAGATAAGCAAATATGCGCTGAGCAATCCAGGCTCAGGAAGACCTCAGTGAGTCTGCAAATCACCTTAGCAAATGCGCTGGCTCTTTGGAAAAGGGAATTAGGGTGACCTGAAGCCTTTGTGAAGGGGTTAACCATGGTCGTCCTTAAGACTTAGAAATGAACACATTTTCTGATATCTCCTGAGATTTTCAGCAAAGCCAAGTAGGTGTGCAGAAAGATAAGAAACTCAGATGGCAGACAGATAAGACTAAGTCAATGGCACCCTGTGTCTCAGCACCAGAGGCTCAGCCCTCTGACCCATGCCTCCAGGCCCTCTTCCCCTCTGCACCCTGGCATGCCAGTTATAGCACAATCCCCATCAGGAGACAGATACATTGAGTCTCATCTGTAATCTTTGAGTGAGCAGGTACAAACACTTTCGTAGACTGGACTGGGAGCCAAAGATTGCTACTTGGTCTTTAGCACAGTGGTTAGCACAGGATGATTTAGAAAAGCACAAAGACAATTCTGGAGTGTGAGGTGGGCTTAGGGTTAGGGTTAGGGTTATCAGCATGTGGTCCTCCAACCTCTGGAGCCATGGGCGGTTACACATACAGAAAGTTGCCCTGACAGGGTTATTAAATTCCTTAGGCAGGAATCTTAAAATCACTGGTTGACTTTCAGGTGACCCCCATAATTATGCAAACTCACTTTTCCCACTCCCCAGGACCCCCAGTCACCCCAGAGGGTGACTTTTGATTCCAGCAGTATAGCCTTCAGGGTGTTCAGTATGCCACACAGATGGGCGCCCTCCCCACCCTGCCACGCTGGGCTCCTCACACCTGGGATAATTTCATCCCACCAGATGGTCACATAGTCATCCCGGTCGGTTCTCGACTGCTCGTGGTAAAAACCCAAAGCATGCAGAATCTCATGCTCGATGGTGGCTTTGTAGTCACACCCTGCGCCAATGGAGAGGTTCTGTCCCACGTGTTGATCACCAACCATAGACCAGCACCTTAAAGACCAGGGAAGGGAAATAGTTTCCTAGAGAATTCTTAGCTGCAATTCAGGTCACGCAAATCAGAATAAAGCAAGGTTTGATGGCTTTAAAAATCACATTTTTTTGGTAGCAAAATCACTTCAAATATTCTCTTCTGGCTATTTGGAAATATTCAATGACTGTGGTCACCCTCTGTGCCCTGCAACCCCAGCACCTGCTTCTCCTGTCTGACTGCAAGCTTGTTCCTCCACCACCCCGGCAGCCAGCTGCAAACCCTGTGGGCCCCAGATTAGTCTGAATTTCCTCATACCTCCAGAGTAGCACGCTCCTTGGTACACAGTAGGTGTGCATCTTTTTAAATTTTTTTAAATAAAAGAACAAGTCAAGAAAAGATCTCCTGAGACAAGCTAGATATTTACATTGGACCATTGGTATTTTGCTTTTATATTTGTTATTTTTTGTGTACTTCTTTTGCACAAGAGGCTGAATTATATGCTGACTTCCCTTTCCTTCTCTGGAAGTATCCATGATCAACAAAACCCCAGGGTCAGAACTAGATGCCCTATAAACAAAACCTGGAGACAGAGATGGGGTTGCGGCACTTGAAAGACTTTCAGGGGTGACGTGTGTCACCCACAGGTGATGGCCTTGATTCCCAATCCCACCTAACCTAAGCAGGTCGACACATAGAGCACTAAAGAAGGAGTGCTTCTTTCTGAATACACCATCCATTTATTTTTAGAAATAAATACCTGTGGGTAACAAATTTATATCTAGAATTTTTCACAGAGGTGCAGCCGAGAGAGTAATTAATTTAGAAGAGCACCAATAAAAAGGTGTCATTTATAGTTCAATAAACTTGATCTTTTAAAAAAGTTCTGTAAGTTAAAACGTCGCCTAACCCTAGGAAAAGAATTGAGATACATGTCTCCGGGTCTCAGACTTATCCAAACAGTAGATAGCAGTCCCTGTTTTTGCTTACAGTTTCCTCCAAAATTGTTCTTTCAGCCTGTGAAATAGATGTGCCACTTTTTGTAAACCATGAATTTCGCACTCTTTACCTACCCAGAAAACTGCTGAAATATGATGTATGAGCTCTCTCCTTCATAGGGCTTGAAATCCACACATGACTTGAGGCGGAACATTTCGAAGGCAGAAAGGATGGCTCCTTTGGCATTGAGCTCTGCAAAACCCACACGGGACATGCGTAAGAATGAGTTAGACGCAGAGAAGGCCATGCCACTGTGTGAAATCCGCAAAGGGTTATTGCAGCGGATTTGGTGGGAAATAGATCCTTTGGAAACTAAAATTGCATAATTAATCATGGACATAAACACAGCATGCACATTAAGTATGAATATGGAATAAGAACACACACAAGTGTATGTGGCTGACAAAAACTGCTTGCTCTTTTCCTTTGCCCCCGTTGAAGGAGAAATTCTGAGCATGGGCCCTTAGAAGAATCCCCCGGCAGAGCAGAAACACAAACGGTTTATGAATCGCTCTGGCTTTTGTATGCACAGATAAAGTACCTTAGAGAGAAGTAGTGAAAGTTGTGTCCCGTACCCCACACTACAAAGATACTCCTGCTAGCTAAAGGAAGTCAGTGTGGTTGGGCGAGGCTTGGGAGTTCCTAAAGCAGAAGCACATGGGGCACATGAGAGATGGCAAGGGAGGTGGCTTGTCTGGACAGTTAGTGCCACACACCCACGGCCATGGGAATTGCTTCTCCACTGGCACCGCAGAGCTAGTGGACCCAAGAACCAGGACAAGAGATGCTGACTGGTAGCTTGTGGGGACCACAGCCAAAGATCAAACGCCTCTCCTTCCACCCAACGTGCCTGCACCTTGGCCCCTCATGGCAGGACAAGGACAGGTGAGAGGAGGGAGCCACAGAGGAAATGAGATTATTTTCTGCTTCGCACGCAGCTTTCCCTCCCACCATTTCCCTGAAGATTGAAATCTCCCTTAAAAATTAAATGGAGTGATATGAAATTGACTCATCTTGCTGGCACATTTGATTGTGTGCATTCCCTCAAGGAATTTACAACTCTTGGCAGTTTTCCAGGAATTTGTGACATGATTTCCTGGCACTTGATTTCCTCAGTAACCTACCACAGTGAAGATTCCACAGTGGTGATAACATATCAAGGTCATTACAGAAATGGCTGTGGGCACATTTGGTGATAATCGGTGGGCGGTAAGTGTACGGGGGTCATTCACCACCACTCTATTCTGTCCCATTGCACCAAAATCATACATTGGGTGACAGACAAGCTCTTCAATGAATGGTGTTGGGAAAGCTGGGTACTCACAAGCAGAAGATAGAAACTCAGCTCTTGCCTCTTCCTCTATGCCAGAGTCAACTCAAGTAGATGAAAGACCTCACGTGAGGCCTAACACTGAAGCTTCCAGGAGAAAATAAAGGGGAAACACTTCAACACATCAGTACAGGGGATGACATTTTTATGATAAGGCCCCGGAAACAAGAACAACAGCAAAGCAGATAAGTGGAATTATATCAAACTGAAAAGCGTCTGCGCAGCAAAGGAAACAATCAGTGCGCACAGACAGCACAAAGAACCAGAAATTGTTTTTGAAACTACTCACTTGACAAAGCACTAATATCCAGAATATATAAAGAACTCATGAAACTCAATAACAAAAAACATCCAATTTAAAAATGAGCAACTGATGTGAATAGACCCTTCTCAGAAGAAGAGATACAAATGGTCAACAAGTTTAAAAAAGAATATTCAACATCCTTAGCCATCAAAAAAATGCAAATCATAGCAATCAGGTATCACCTTATCCCGGTTAAAATGGCCACTAGAGAAAAGACAAAACATAAATGCTAGCAAGGATGTGGTGCAAAGGGAACTCTTACACTGTTCAAAAATGTAAATTTGGGGCTGGAGGTACAGCTCAGTGGGCTAAGTGCTTGCCGCTGAGCACTAGGGCCCTGAGTTCGATCCCCGGTCCCGGAAAAAAAAAAAAAATGTAAATTGGTGTCGCTGTTGTGGAGAACAGTATAGAAGTTTCTCAAAAACACTAAAAGTAGTTCTACCTAGGAGCCAGCTATTCCACTTCTATATCCAAAGGGCAGGTATCAGCATATCAAAGAGTTTCCGCACACCCTGTTTAATGCTGATTATTCACAATAACTGAGCTATGGAATCAGCTTAGATGCCTATTAAGAGATAAATGAACAAACAAAATGTGGTATATATCTACTTGTCTATCTACAGTGGAATATTACTGATCCATAAAAATAAATGATATCATATCCTTTATAGGAAAATAGGTGGGACTGTAAGATGATATCAAAAGAAATATAACAGGCACAAAAAGGCAAATACCACATATTCTCTGTCACAGGAGGGTGACAGAAAAATGTTTACTTGAACATAGAATAGAAATTACTAGAGGTTGGAAGCATGGTGGGGACAGAGAGAGGTTGGATCGCAAGTACCAAAACACAGCTAGACAGAAGCGACAGGTTCTAGAGTTGTGCCGCACAGTGGGTGACTGTGATTCATGACAACACATTATGCACTCTGCGTTGAACTGGAGAGAGGCGCTTGTTCCAAACACAGCATAATGACAAGGAGATGGAAAGGTTAATGACCCCAACTGGATCTGTACACGAATGATGCATATTGTGCTTCATAAATATGTGCAACTGTTATACATAAATTGAAAATTTTTTAAAGTTTAAGAAGATGAAAAGGCTAACGACCCTGGTTTGATTATTACACATTGTCTCACTGTATGTATGTACTGTATGTACAACTGAAGTAATAATTAATTTTTTTAAATTAAGAAAAGGAAGTAGAATAACCAACAGAATAATTGTGGACACAGTCAGATAACAACAGCAAGAGCACTGCTGGGTACATACAGTGTGATCTCAACAGATCCATTCTGCAAGAAATGCTGCGGGAAGTGCTTCCAACAGAAGAAAGGGGACATCAGTTGGGAATGCAGCCAGCGGGAGGAAGGAAGAGCACTAGGACTTGGGAGTACAAAAGTAAACATGAAGGCGATCATTTTTATTAATTATGCTAAAAACCAACCCAGGCAAAAAAATGTGACATCATACTGTGAGGCTTAGCATATTGACAAAAGTGCTGTTATAATTTGATAATATCACAGAGAGTGAATATAAATGGAATTATGCTATTGTGAAATGCCTGCATTTTATGCAAATGAGACCATATTAAGTTTAAGGTGATTATTGCATGCTGTAGATGCATGTTGTAATGCCAAGGTAAAGCCTCAAAGAATAACACAAGAGAATCAAGCAACTTACACAATTCTGTGGCAATTGTCTGCTCTTTATAAATGCAATAGAAATTTAATATTCTGGAAGAAGTATCCTGGTTCTATATGCTGTTACCTAAACAAACCCTTAAGTACACTTTTTTCACTATTCTGATGCCAACTTGTTCTTCATGTTTCTCCCGATTTTATTGAACGTTTAATTCATGCTACCATCTTTCAATGATCTTTTCACACTCTCTCTCAGACAGGTTAAACAGCCCTAGTTTTGATGTATGGGGTGTGATCTAAAATCAAGGGGCATGGTTAATTATTTAGAATTTATTACAGTAAAAGGCACGCCCATCGACCCCCCTCAAAAACGCACCCCCCCCTTTGAGTATATTTATCCCCTCCTTCTTTCCACTTTCTGAAAGCAGCTCTGCAAGTCCCCTTCATGTCTTTACTTGTGCTGTCCTGGCTGCCTCAGCATCCTAAATTGATTCTAAAAGTTGATCTTTCATGGTCATTTTGACTTTGAGGAAGAGCCAGAAGCTGCACAGCGCCAGATCTGGTGAAGAAGGTGGATGAGGATGCAGTGGCATGTTTGTCCAAGCCTGGCTTTCCATTTGACAGCACTCAGCAGCAGCACTCCCTATATTTTTGTTTCATTGTACTTCATAAAGACACTCATGAAAGAGAACTTCCAGAACTGCTTCAGAAACTGATAGGAACAATGGGATAAATGTGTTACAATCATGGGTAGACTATTTTGAGGGAGGTTCATAGCAATGTATCTTTTACTAAAATAATGTTTTAAACTTAAACATTCACTGTATTTTTTTTATTACAACTCATAAGGTCATGTCTCTTTTCCTGTGAGATAAAGAATCACACCAGTCTGAGAAACCCTTTCGTGTACCAGAGGCTGCTCCCAGTGTGAGATGGAAGAGCAGGAAGAGGAAGAGAGAAGTCAAACTAATGGGTCCCACAAGAACGATGCTATTACCCAGATTGTCCGCCAGGATGTACGGGATAGGGAACGTCCACCTGGCAGTTGGGTCCTTCAGGGCATTTCTTGACTTCTGTAAAAACAAAAGTAAAGAGGACCGGAAGCCTCATCCTCAAGGTCATCTTGATCTTCCCCTCCACTAAATTCTCACACCACAAAGAATATATCAAGCAACTTACACAATTCTGTGGCATTTGTCTGCTCTTTATAAAAGCAATAGAAATTCCATACAGACAACGTGGAAACTTCAGAGAAATTATGAAGAGCAAAATAAGGAGAACAAACTTGGGGACTGTGAGCCACCACAAACACATTGTCCTACTCCCTCCATCTTATTCTTTGCTTGTTGGGAAAACTGAGCCAGTAAGCCACTTAGTAATTGTAGATTCTTTTGTGCTGTTTACTTGGCTTTCCTATGTTTTTTGCTCTCAGCTGTAGTGCAAGTCCTTGTAGGCACAGATTATAGATTAGAATTCTTTCTTCTTCAGGCTGCCCAACCCAACTGCCCCCCCCGTTGGTTCCACCAGTTCTCATGGACATTATTTTGGGCAGGTACTCACTGGTAGAAGGATGTCCCCTTGAAAGAGGTCCAATCCTGCAGCTGCATATGCATTAAAGAAAGAATAGTTGAATGAACATTACTTAGAGTCATCTTTCACAGTACAATTAAATTTTGCTATGATAAATCTTCCATTTTGATTATGATGTGATAAAATCTCTTTGCAACAATGCAAAGATTCCTTCTAATTAACCACATGTGAAGGGTTAGTAAGCAGCAAATATTATCATATTTTTTTCAATTTTGAAACAAGAAAGCTTGTCCAAGAATCTGAGAGATAGGCTACAAAAGACCTGAATGATCATAGATGCTAAGCCTCCTATTTCAAAGGAGGTAGTAGGCGTCTGAGACAGGAAATGATGAACTGGGGAGACAGGAAGTGACGAGCTGAGTGACAAGAAATGATGAACTGGACGAGAGTCTGTGACTACAAGGAAAGTCTGTATTCCTGTGTCCCCAGGCAGGGCCTTTGTGCTGTCACACTGTTGCTGGGAAAATTGAGTCAACAGTAGACAGGAGCTCAAAAGAAAGATTTTACTTAATGTTGATGGTCCCCAGAGGAGTATGCTCCAAAGTCTGAAGCACTGATTGCAGAGTTTGTTTGTTTTTTTGAGTGTAAATGAGAGTTATGAGAGTTACAAAAAACTAAGATAAGCATAGCTAAAGGCCATGGTACAATGGATATGTTGTGGTGAGCAGAGCTGTAGGTAGCAAAGTTGTTTTTAGCACATTCATGGAAGTTTCAATTTGATAATAAATCATATGATTTAGCTGAGTTCAGTGGCAGAGAACAAAATGGCTGCTGCTGTATTGAACAAAATGGCTGCAGTTAGGTCAAGATTTTTGCTTTAACACTGTCTGGCCTCTGACCCTAGGCAGACAGCTGGCCTTGGTCTCTCCCATGGAAATATGAAGGACCCCAGAACCAAGTCTTTGCCCTGTGACAAGGAGACCAGGGGAACATGACAGAGCCTTCAAGTCTGCATCTCCAAACTTCTGCTTTTGACGCTCAGCAGTGGAAGTTCCAAATGCAGGCGTCTTTCATTCCCAGCCTCACACTGCTTCTGAAAAAGGAATCTTAACCAGGAAGTCTTTGTAGGAAAACTTCCCTGGCTCCAAAGAATATCACTCATCATAAACCCACACTTGTTTGGCAGAATCCTCTGTGAAGTGCAGATAGCTTCAGAGGAAGCTTTTCTGTGATGCCCCAACTTATAACTGCCTCAAAGGACAGAAGGGGTCCCATGGGCAAAGCAATGGCCCTTCAAATTTGGGGTCCAGGTGCCCAAGGGACACCAGGAGGTGACTAAGCTCTTCCTGCTTCTGATCTCTTGACACACATTTTTCCTAGCTTGTTTGACCTGTTCATGTGATAAGGGGATCGTAAACACCACAGAGGGTGATACCAGAGTTGGCTCAATGAGAAGGACCCACATTAGAGATGTGAGTCCGTCCATCTCCTACCCAGGCTTGTGGGGAGCAGAAACCTGTCTTTTCTTAGGATGGGAGGGGCTGTCTGAGAGAAGGTAACTAGCTCGCTCTGTCCTTAACCCTAGGGCTGGCTCAGCACATATGGGGTCCTGGGAAAGTTGGATGCATCTACTCTACCTAGAGCTTCAAAAGCTCCATCTGATTAACACCTAGTTTCTCTTTATCATGAGAATGAGAGCATACAGCAGAGACCAAAACAAAACCCCTAAGGAGATGGCATTCCTAACTGGGAGAGACGCGTGAACAGACAAATGTACAGCCTCTGACCTTAGCAAAGTCACTCCAGCCATTCAAAATCCCCATCCCTGGGGCTGGGGATATAGCTCAGTGGAATAAGTGCCTGCCTAGTAAGCGCAGGGTCCTGAGTTTGATCCCCAGTACCGGAAAGAAAAAAAAAACAAAAACAAAAAAACAAAATTCCCATCCCTTCCTACAAAAGGGTAATGAAAAAATAATGAAATATGAAAATGGGAAAAAAGTGTTGAGCCAAGGAGGATTGCTGATATACCCGGGGCAGTCAGAACAGGCCTCCAAGAGGTGGCCCTAGCAGAAATCTGTTGGAAGGAGTGGGAGGAGGAGGCTAGAGTTGATAGAAAGATCCTGTGGCCTGGAGCAGGTCTATCTGCTGAGTTTGTGGCTGGGGCTTCTGACCCCACAAAGCACAGCTTTCTAATAAGTGTCAAGATGGTGTCAGTGCCCAGGTAGCAACCACACAGGAATGGCCAGTTGTGAGTATGTGGTCAGAATGGCTCGGAAGCCCTAAGAAGAAACAGCAGCATGGGAAAACAGAGGTCAGAGAAGCTGCCGGCTCAGCTTATCTGGAGCTGGCATCCCCTTGCTCTGCCTAAATGGAGACACGATTCTGTGGCCTGGGTAGGACTCAGAGTGCTGAGGGCACAGGCAACAGAGGCTGAGGACTCTACTTTAAGAGTCCAGGCTGTTACTTATCCTGTGCTTGGGAAAAGAAGTCACCAGAGGCTGAGTAGTGACAGGATCCACATGCTATTTGAAGGACAGCTCTGTCCCCATGGTGTGCAGCCATCTTTGGGATGATCTACAGCAGGGGACAGAGATGGGGCCCCTGGACAGACAGGACAGATTCCAGGTGACCCTGGCCAGGTAGAGTGGTGATAAAATGTGACCATGTGTCTAACAACGTCTGCTGACAGATGGCAAGTAAGATGTGGGAGAGGCAGGAGCTTGGGTCTACTCTGCAATTCAGAGCCTGAAGTCTAGGATGAAGGAGACACTTTTGCTGAAAGGAGGAAGACAGAAGATAGGTCTGGGGATGGAGGATGGTTACATCTGCATTTTGAGGTTCAGAGAGAAGGTAGGAAAAGGTGACAACTTTCTCTGCTTGATTGTGTCCTCCATCTGTAATGATAGGAATGGGCCATGCAGTTAAACCAATCGCTCCTGGTGGCTTAGCTGGTATGATGTGAACAATGTGCCTCATAGAAAGAGAGACTGTGTCCTCAGCTCATAGGTCAGAGGTAGTGATGAGGCTGAGGAGCAAGAAATGGGTGAGGTAGAACTGATTTCTACTCCAGAGATAAGGATGAGAGGAAGAAAGCGCGGCTTCTCATCTCAGTCCCGTTTTACTCTACAGTGGATCTCTGAGTGGTAGACATCTGGACTGCCGGACTGTCATGAAGAGATTTGGTGTCTGGCTCTGAAACCTGGGGACCATCCATCCACCCAACGCTTTGCTTTGCTAACTCATTCCATTCTGTCCACGTCACCATCCCCCAGCAATTCCAATTAAACATCAACTAGCTGCCGTCTCTGCTGGGACACAGTATACTAACATAATACTTATGTTAATGTTCAAATCACACTGAGCTATTGAGTTATGAGTCAGGAGGCAGGAGGTGGCCTCAAGACAAGGGCCTGTGACCTTAGGAAAATTACTCCAGCCATTCAAAAGTCCCATCCCTTCCTACAAAAGGAAGACAGCCTTTACCTTGGCAAAGATTTGATGAGTTAAGATGCAGTTGGGCAGGAAAAGCTTTCCAAATTAAAGTGGTTATGATCATGAACACCTCTGCTTCCACCTATCCCAAACAAAGACACCAAACTATAGATGCTTCTCTCATTGCAAAAGAAGGACTCAGAGGAAAGAGACCATCCCAGTAATGGATGAGACCCTGCATTTCTTCCAGAACTATATTCATGATCAAGGTGACCAATCAGAAATACAGTCACACTCTTCTCAAAGTCCCACAACCAAACAGCTATCAGGACATTTGGTGGGCTAGTAAGGGAGATCAGGTCTTTCCCCCCACTAAATATAACTGCAGGTTTATTCTTTATCATGTCTCTTAGCAAGCAGAATATACATTTTCATTTTTGTCAGAATAGCAAATGGGAAAATGAAATTTGCATAATTGGAGAACTTATTAGATGTCTATGTTTATAAATCCCAGAAGGATGCATTAATTCTTCACGAAAATCTTATCTGTCTTCCTGCTGCCACATTGCCATTGGTCCTAATGCAGCACCAATTAATATGGTTTCCCACAGGATACACAATGCAAGGCTATGAAGGTTTACACATTTTACCAATCCCACCCCTGGGCTTTAAGTGATTCCAAAACATTAATAATGTAGAACTGAACCCACCTAAGTTGATTTTTGAAATGTCCTTCTGTTCACCAAAATCCACATCCTGCCCTGTTAAAAGTGAGAGAAAAATGGTTACTACTCATGCTGAATGAAAGAGACAAGAGTCCAGAAACCTTAGCCATTCAAACTGATTCTTACCATTTGCATTAGAAAGATGCTTGATCTGCAAGGAAATAAACATAGAGAAAATGGATAATTTATACAAGAATCGGTATATCTAAGTATGAGGAGCAGAATTCTACTTACCGATACTGCTGCTATGTGACCAAAGAAACAGGTAAAGGAGAGAATGCAAGTGGCTCTAGCCCAAACCATCCTTGCAAATGAACTGATTTTAGCATAGACACCCTGTCAGACATACCTATTGGACCTTGACCTGACTGTCAGATTAGGAACTTTGATCCTTTTATATGTGTGTAGTGTTTAAAAATGTAGTTAGAGATGATGTCACTAACCCTTTTATGGGCAGGTACAGGTCTACCTTAAACACCCCCATGTCAAACTGGGGAAAACTTGGACAGCAGCATTGAGGTTATTGTATTATGTATACACCAGAGGAAACTGTTCAACTAACAAATAAAACAGACCCTCACAAAAGAAATAAAAATAACCAATAAAATGATGAAAATGCATTTAAATCTAATAAAAATCAGTTTTGTAGAAATGCTATAAAACAGTTATTGAAGACCCTAAAAGACGTATCTTCCTCACCATGTTCTCTCCATTTGTGTGTATGTAGGTTTGTATGAAATATTGATGAATTATTTTGATGTGAGTCTATAATTTTTAGGAGCATTCAGTCAACATCCTAACAGGAATTTTATGGAACTTACCAAACTGACAGTTTTTGAGATTTATGTGAAAAGGTGAAACTTTCAAAATTAAATGAGAAAGTTTTGAAAAGGAAGAATAAAGATGAAGGATTTTTTCTAACAGAATAATCAGAATTGTTATAAAATCCATAGCCCAAAAGAAAGAACATGAAAACAGAGATGAGCATTTGTGGGAAATGACCAAATGTCACCAGATACATTCTGGTCTCTTTAATAATAAGATCAGAATACTAACATTTTCATATGAAGAATACATTAAATTCTTACCCCTCACTATTCACAAAAATAAACCCTAGATGGATTAAAGCTTCAGATACACACACCTGAATTTTGAAGAAGAAAACACAGAAGGGTGCTTTTAACCTTGAGATCAGGAAAGATTTCTTGAGCAAGAAAAAATAACCTTAGAAATCGATAAGAAAAAAAAAAAATCTGACTACACCAAAATTTAATCTTCTTTATGATAAATACACAACAGAATTAAAATATGAATTGCAGATATTCATACTACATAAAACTGTTTAAAAATAAGTATCCAGGAAATATAAGAAATTCCTGCAAGACGGTAAGAAAAAAGATAAATATATGACTTAGGACAAAGGTAGGCAAAAATTATGAATAGGAAATTTACATAGGAGAAAGCTGAAGTAGCCAATAAACATAACAGGATTTTCTTTTTTTTTTTTGTAACAAGATTTTCAATCTCTTTAGTCAGAAAAAAAAGTAAATTCAAATGACAATGAAGTGCCAACTCACCTTCAGACCAGCTTAAAAGAAGAAAGCAGTCAGTACAAAGAATCAAGAAAAAGGAAATAGGATCCCACCCTTCTGGCGAGACTCATGTGACCCTTTGATGCCATGTAATAAAGTTGAAGTATACATCATTTATAGGCTAGAAACTCACAGTTGTATTAGTGAAAAACACTCGTATATGCAGTACATTTTGGTAGTAGTAAGAAGTGGAAAATGTGTTTCTACTGGAAGAAAAATAAAGTATGGGGTGTAAGCACAGATGAATGCTTTAACAGTCAACTCTGAAAAAAGTAAGGATTCTTTTGCAGCGTTTGCTGATAATGGAAATAATCATTTTTCCACGGTGTGTAAATGGTCCTTGCTCAATGTCAAGCTATTGACACTGCGTCACTGGTGTGTTGGGAAGAGATGGGTTTAACAGCCTGTGTGTGCTGGGCACAGTGCTACATGGATGTCCCCTGTCTCCTGCTCTTGAGCCTGTGATGTCAGAGCCTGCATTTCCCCTTCACACCCCCATCTCAGGGGCCTATGTTGCTCCCCCTCCCAGCTGAGCAGGGGCTCTGTGTTGCATTTCAGGGGGCAGCACTGCCTACCAGGAGGCCTCTCATGGGGTGGATGCCCTGAGCAAAAGAGGTCTAGGGCTGGTGACCCACAGCCCTTCGTGATGAGGTCAGCAGTGATGGAAAACTGCCACACCACCTCTCACTGCTAGGAGCCACCAATGTTTTCCAGCAGATTCCAAACTCATTCAACAGCTAAGATAACTTAAGTCAGCAAATACAATCTGTGTGTCTTAAAAAATCAGCGAGGAGGACCTGATAAATGTTAACTTAATAAAAATAATTGGCCATAAGAATTGGAGAAAAATAGTTCACTGACCTTTATTTCTTAAATATGTTATCTTATTTTTCTCAAATTCTGAAGCAGTAAGGAGGAGAGTGAGTAGGAAGTAAGGGCTGGTTTGTTTTTCTGATCTGATCATGTATCATTGGACGGCCTGAAATCTCACCTCTACCGTGGGCTCATGGGTAAAACAAGAAGCAGTCCCTACTCCACAGGGCTTGTAGGATGAATCAATACAATCTATGCAAGCCACAGTTTCCAGAAACACAGGGAAGCACTCTGGGGCAGCCTCCTGGGGAGAACAGGAGTGGAACCACGCCTCAGCGCCCTGCTTGTTCTGTGGACCCAGTGATGACAGTGTAGGTCTCCGGCAGCCACACTGGCCCTGGGGTTTCCTTTATGGTCCTGGCTGCAGCGTTAATGAGTTACTTATTGCTTTCAATACCAGGTACTTCATTACCCAGGATGTCTAGGAGGGAGGCTACAGCCTTAAGTCCTTGGCTAGAAAGTTTATGGTTTTGCAGTTAAAAAGTAAACCGTGTCCTATGGCACAAGGTCCACATTTGCTTTCCACCACAGGCCCCCATGGCTGGCACACAGTTAGTTCTCATATTGAGTAAGAAACAGCAAAATACAATTTTTCTCTGCAGGGGCTGGGGAGAGTGGCCCGTTGGGTTCATGGGGGATGTTTTACAAGCTCATCTGCTCGGAAAGTTGGGGAAGCTAGAGGAGGAAGCTGTGGCCCTGGAAAATGGTCAGCACCCCTTATCCCGTAAAAATCTCCCTCAAGCTAACCCTGGAGGCTTGCGAGTCTTCTTGCTCCATTCCTTCTGAAGATGTCCTTGTCCTTCCCCTTCCTCTCTTCCCAAGCTCTTGGTAGACAGAGCTTGGTTTTTTTTTTCACACAAAGCCCTGCCCTCAAACACTGGCCCCTACCTTCTTACACAAGAGGCCTCACAGCTTGTTCCGAGTGATCCTCATACCCACAGTTCTCAAAAGCAACTAGAACAACAGCCAGCAAACATTTTTATGAGGGGTCCAAGAGAACGGATGTCAAGCTGAGGGGCCGTGTGATCACTAGTGTGGCTGTTTATGTAACTCTCCTGAGTGGCATTGACAGTGACAGAAAGGGAGAGCGTGGCTGTGTCCAGTAAAACTTTATTTACAAACAGCAAAGGCTCACAGCTTCCTAACCACTGAGTTTTAGAGAACTGAACTCTTACATGGTAGAGACTGACAGCGGTGAGTCACAAAGGAAGCAAAAGCAGCACCCGACATGTACCTAGTGCTTACTGCAGGCCAGGCACCATTCTAAGGACCTGACACATAGTTACTCATTTAATTCTCTCAACAATCCCACAAGCTGGGCACTGCTATTTCACAGACTAAGACACTGAGACACAGAAACTTTCCGAAGGACACACAGACCCCAGCAAGTGCACCAACCTGCTACTGATTTGTCGGTATGTCAAGGTAGATTAGTTACCCCAAGAATGGCCCTGCCAGGAGGCCCAGCTGGACATGGCACCTGGAGAAAAGATCAAACACTTAGGCTTTGTGGGGTGAAGGGGAGGTATGTCTGGGCTGGGCTCCTCATGGAATCATCATGATTCTTAGAGGAGAATTGGGTTCTACAGCATGAAAGTCAGGCGTGAGGAAGCAGGCTGACCTTACAAAAGGGTCACTTCATCATTACCTGGAGAGAGCTTCCTGGTCCTGTGAGGATCTGGGATCCCCACCATTTTGAAGGAGAAAGTGTTGGTCACCGAGTAGGGCTGTGACATGAGCTGCCCATACCGAGATGAGGTGTCTCAGAGAGGTGGCGCTGGGTGAAGAGCGGGTGGGGCTGTTTGGAGATTTTTGTGTGTGTCCTAGAAAAGTCATTTTGTTTTGAGGTCTTTTAAACAGAAACAAGATGACAGTGCAGTCACACACATAGCCCGATCCAGAGAGCAAGAGGCTGAGCCGTTAGAGAACAAACAGGACTCATAATCCCACTTCCCTTTGAAAACCGCAAAACTGTTTTGGGCACAGCTGACACTTTGGTGCAAGTGGCCAACAGCTGCGTTCACGGCCAGCTGCACGCCGTTCTCCATCAAAAGGGGTCTGACTGAGGCAACAAGAAGAAGGTAACAGAGCCCCTGGGATGTTGGATCATTGGACATTCTTAGGGGAGCTGATCAAATGAGATGGACTGGTAGATTAGTAGCAGCTTGGTTGATCTTAATGCACTATGTCAAATTCTTTCATTTAGGTTCACTTTCTAATTAGTGAGGGCAGAAAGGAGAAGACTGCAGGGGCAGCTCTCTCTAGAGGGATGCAACAAGTCACTAACCTATGAAGGCAGTGCACAGACACACAAGCAGGACCATCAGTTGCTAGTGGCTGTGCAGGTGGGCAATGGGCTAGGTCACTCAAAGCAGGAAAGGAAGAAAGCCACCCACACCTTGGATTCTCACTGGGACTTCTGGAAATAGCAGTTTGGCAACCTCCTATGAGGTTCTTTACCTTGAATGGCATTTCTTATCATTGAATAATAGCAATTATTATACAACCGGATGACTTCCTTGGCACCTAGTTTATGGCAGGGATGTAAACTGCTGTATGTAGGCTATCTGATGCAGGGTCAGAATTGTGACTGACCTTGACAGAGTTAAGGATAATGCACAGAAGTGGGAAAATATCTAATAGAGAAATTAGTAAAGGATGGGTTCTCTTCCTAGTCCAAATTTGCCATGGGCTAGTATTTCTGCCCTCATGGAGCTTGGAGGGAGGTAGACATTTTGGGGAGGCAGCTGCCTGTCAGCATCTCAGTACATCTCAAAGTAAAAATAGATTAGCTGGCAAATAGACAGACAAATTGTGCTCTATTCATAAGTCATGACAGAAACCTGCTGGAATAGAACATACAGTTCTATTGCCTTGGGAAGCTTCTCAGCAATTAAAAGCCACTGAACTTTTGCTTTGTGCAGCTACATGAAACAATCTCAACTGTACTATGCCAAGAAGCCAGACATTAAATCCACAGCCCGTGACCTCATTTATTAAATAAAAGGAAAGGCAAAACCACAGGAATAGAATCCAGGTGTATGGCAGGTCTCCAGGCAGAAGGAAACATAGGACTGTGATACAAGGAAACTTTGAGGGCTGGTGGAAATGTCACATCTTCATTGGGACATCAGTGGTTACACAACTGTATAAATTTGCCAGAAGCCATGGAATTATACATTTAGAAATGCCTGGTTTTATTGCAAATTATACTCCTGTTATGGTTGATACATTGTGTCAAGTTGGTGAGTCTGGAGGTTTGGCTGAGTGAGTCAGCAGGAAGCCAGGGTGCTTACTTTGTGTACATCCTGAGCCTGTGGAAGAGGAGGGCATGGAGATTATGTGAGTGCTACATGCCCCCTGGGTGGGGTTAAGCTGTTTACAATATAGGAGAAAGAAAGAGGCTGCTTTGCCGCCATTCCTCCCTTTTGCTGGTTGTTTTGCCGCCATTCCTCCCTTTTGCTGGTTGTTTTTTTGCTGTGCTCTGCTGCCATGAACGTTTGCCCTCTGCCATGTGCCACTCTGCCTCAGAACCAGCCAAGTATGGACTGAAACCTCCACAAACTGTAAGCTAAAGAAACCTTTCCTTCCTTCATTTTGGGTGTTGGGTATTTTGTCTCAGCAATGAGAGAAAAGTAAGCAAGACAACTCCCACCAAGTTGACTTTAAAAAAATTAATACATCCTGCCACAAACCAGTGTGGTGGCTCTTGATGTTCCCTGGAAGAAATGGTGGGAGGATGAAGAAATAAAGATAAGAGACAAAAGCTGAGGTCGGGTGGAGCCCTCTCTCCTAATGGGAGGAAAGGAACTGCCCAAGGACTGCAGAGCATTTATTTATACACTCAGGAGGCTGACGTCAATTTCAACTTCTCTGCCAAGCAAGCTGTTTGCAAACTGGAACAGCTAGTTGGTAGGCGAGTGCTGTACTCATGGAGCTATCTCCCCAGTACTGGAACAGCATGTTTATATGGCTCGAGGGGCTCTCCATGTTCTCAGAGCTGGCTTTGTCTTAGCCAAGCACGTGTGGCTAATTGCCAGCTTCAACCACTCCCTACAACATCCTGCACCTTCCTATGACATATTCAATGACACTGGAAAAAACATTGAATCTCTATTTTGGTTTCCTTGATGATACGGACTAATGCCTCCTATTCTGCCTGTTCTACTGAGAGAGGCTGAGAGAAACGGAAGTGTACAGGTGACAGGCTTTGTGATGTCTTAGATGCTATGTGACAGTGTGACTTGTTATTGTTCCCTCATGGAGAAAGAACATCTGAGAGGTTTCATAATTTAAGAGGGTTCATAACATTTTGGTTTTTGATGTCTTTATGAAATGGGCAGCCTCAGAGCATGATCCAGAGTTCCCAAGTTTGGGTCAGGTTTTTCAGAGGAGCCCTGTCATCTGCTTTGTGTATGGACCATCAAGTGGCCAAGCAGCAGAAAATAACATCCTCTGAAGATTTCTGCCAGCAACCGCACATCCATAAGCAAATAGTGAGCTCATAATCTCTGTGGCTGGATGCTGAGGGTGATCACAGATAAGCCCTAGGACATAGCATGGATGGTTATAGAGAGTCCTTCCCAGTCCTCATTACAGTCCAAGATGTTTGTATTTTTGATCCCATGGAAAAGTTATTGGAATTCTAGTGGGTTAAGTCCAGCCTACCACTTCCAGTGCCACCATGGCAATGATAAAGACACTAAGGCATATTTGTAGTTGTGAGAAGCCAACGAGGTCCTAAATGTAGCTAGGATAATGGCTCACTGGAACAAAGGCCTCAACCCATGGCCAAATCTGTGCTTTATTAATTTGTGAAAAAGGAAGTGGCTTGAGGATAAGTGACTGAGAATCCTAGGAAGTAGGTGAATACTGTAAACTGGGCAAGGTAGGAGGCCTGAAATCACCTCTGCAATATGCGGAGAGAGGGCTATGCAGAAAGAATAATCTGCATAGCACAACTGAGGTAGTATCTAATGTTTTGGGGTTGGTGCTTCAGCTCTCATGTGTAATCTGTTATGCCCTGGGAAGTCATAGCCTTTTATCTCGAGGCTGAATCCCAGCTGACAGCATGGAGCATGGCTGTTCATCCCACTGCTGGCTCACACCTGTTTTTAGGGATCTATGGGTACAGGGTAATATTGCCCTGTCTCACTTCAGATACTACATATGACCAACTCAGCTGGACTGACTTTCATTGCTTAAAGCCAACTGAAGGGATAAGGAAAAGTTCTAGTCTAAAGTTCTGTACATATCAATGCATGGAAATAGGGCCAGTTTCAGTCAAAATAGAGATATTTGCTCTTCTTTCAAAGAGAGTCATCCAGGTGGTCCTCCACATAGTCAGCTTTGGGGTTACAGCAGCTTCCCAGCTTTATCTACTAACTGTTTTCTTTGATGTTGGCCTCCTGAAGAAGAAACGTGTTTTTCTCAATTCTGAAAGCAATTCTTCACCTTCAGTTTCATTTGTTTGTATGTATTCTACAGCTCAATATCCAAAGGCATGCACATCAGGAAGGAAAAGAGTGGGACAGATGATCGGTCTCGCCACATACACAGTGACCAGCATTGGACCTGGTTACCCCCATGCATAGGTATTTTTAAAAAGGAGTGTGTTAGAGAAACCTTCCCATTCTTCCACCTCTGATGGCATCTCACAGAAAGTTCCTTCAGCCAAAGACCTTAAGGATGCAGACATTTCCTGGGTACAGTGTAATCATACTATAGTTGGGTGAGGAAAGGTGACAGACCTCTTAGGGACAGAAGAATCCAACTTTTGGCTGTGTCCTGGAGCCCCCCCCCATTCATGTGTTGAAGTCACAACCCTCAGAGTGTCCATACTTGGAAAGGGGGGCCCTAAGGAACTATAAAGTTAAATGAGGTCACAGAGTTAGAGCCTTAAGCTAAAAGAATTAGTACACTTATGTGTTGTGATCAAAATATACAATGATTGTTTAAATTCTAAAATATTATTACAAGGAAAAGACATATTGCTCTGAGCCTCCCCCCACCAGCATCTGCCCCCTCACTGTGAGTCATCCATCATCTCAGCCTCTCACTAAAGTCCTCTTTCACATGTGTCTCTTTGAGATATAATGAAAAATATGGTGAATGCCACTGCCACGTGCCATCCAGTGGAAAGGCAGGCTCATAAAAACATTGCAGTGTGTCTTCATCTGCCATATTCACCAGTTGTACTGTGAAACTTCCGACTCTTCTCAATGTCAAAATGACCCCAAAAGGTCAATGTTTTGAATCAATTTGGGACACTGAGATAGTCATGGCAGCGCAGTTAAAGAAAGAGGTCTTCGGGCAGAGCCCGGCGGTCTGTGGGGGCGACCCCATGGACTCGACTGGGCCCCTGGCAGAGCCTTGATGGGGCAGAGTGCGGCAGTCCGCTTGGGTGACCCTGAGTACTTGACCGGGCCTGCGGACATGGACACACTGTATCGAGGCAAAACCTGGCGGTTCACTGGGTAACCCCACCGACTGGACCAGACTGATGGCCTTGAGGGCTTGTCAATGGGGGCTTGACCATAATGTACCCGGTTCCCTGCCTATCTACTGTTTTTGAGCATGGGTGCTTTTCCACCTCCTGCCATAGCAATTTGTGCACACCTATATTTGTTACAGCATAGTTTGAAGCAGCTATGTCTCTTCCCAATGTGAGAGCCCGAGGGAGTAAATAAACCCAAAAGTACAGTTTTATCAGAAGGAAGATGACTGATTGGGTGGTAGAATAACAGAGATGAGGGTGAAGAAAACTGACTAATTGAACAAGCCATCATCTGTATAACTGAGCAACAAATGTGAAGATAACATTGTGTAATACAGCGTCCAGTGCTAATTCTGTACTATCTTCTCTATAATTTGATATTTCCTTTATTGTTTTTGTGTTAACTAATGCAAAGATAACATTATATAATACAGCAACCAGCGCTAATTCCCTGCTATCTTCTCTATAATTTTGTATTGCCTGTGTTGTTTTTGTGTTATTCTGGTTTATATGTCTCCATTCTTTTGTCTTTAAAATAAAAAAATTTTAAAAAAGAAAGAGGTCTTCAGAACTGCTTCAGAGAGAGACCAGAATAATGAGATAAGTGTGTTCACAGTGAGGGAAGAATTTTCAGGGGAATTCATGGCAATATGTCTTTTACTATAATAATTTTAAACTTTAAATATTCACTGTATTTTTTTTTGGTCACCTCACATTATAAATAAGAGGACACCCGAAAACACTCTTCCTCTTCACTTCTTTGCAGTTTGGTTTTCTTTTATGTAAAGCAATGTGACACCTTCATGAAGTAAATTCTAAATTTTTATGTTGAGCAATCTGCTAGGATTTTATTTGCTTTTACAGTCCCTTTGTAAGGACCAGCGAGCACATTCGCATTTGTACTCTGCAAGCCTGCTTTAATGGTTTCTGACTGGATCAGCCTTGCCTTGGTTTGTGAGTTCCACAAGAGGGCACCCCCTTTCCAGCAAACTGGTATCTCATCCGTGGTTTCTGCAGTGACCAATCTGTCTCAAGCTTCAAGGAAGTTACTGTGAGCATGAGCTCACAGGGAATGCATATGTTAGTTCTAACTTACTTAGATACTTCAAAAGATAATTGTTACTGCAAATTGATTTTAAGGTTTTTAATAAGAGTATCTCCATAAATGGGGTGAATTTGAGATTTTTATTATGATATTTGAGGGACAAAATATAAAGGACTTGCACAGGGGGTGAGTTTGACACCATAGAGAGGGGCCAGGTCCTGAACCTGCTGCTGTCCCACTTCAGAGCCAGCCTAATTTTATCTGCTCAGTTGACCTCAGAGGGTTTTGTGGAGGATAATTTAAAAAATATGGAAATGATGGCAAACACTCTCTAATGTAGACTATTATTACCAGGCAGAAGTTTAATGCTAAACAAGCAAAACTCAGGATGTATGTTAACTATCCTAATTATATTTACATATTTGTAGAGAAGCAGGTAAAATATAACCATAAAAGATTGAGTCTTTTGCTTTGAAATTCCCGTCAAAGGTTGTCACATAAAGACCAAGTCTACATGAAACAACACTACACTTTTTAGGCTACATGGTGACTTGATCCAAATGCTACCTTTGAAGCAAACTTTCTCAACATAAAATGACTTGTGGCACAGTTCACAAGAGCAAAACATTTTGGAGAGCAAAGAAGCAGTCTTCAGGAAAGATTCTCCCGAACTTTTGAGACAAGTTGATTCACGTATTCACACTTGCTGAGTTAGAATGGAGCCTGGTGATGGAGATGGTGGGGAAGGAGGGGTGTGTCAGCAGGGATGGGGGCGGGGACAAGAGGAGCTGGAGACACGGGGCGCGGGAGGACCAGAACAACCGGCAGCTGGGGGACCCAGGGGGCGGCCAGTATCTGGTCAGCTCCTCAGACAAGGCAGCAGCTGTAGGGAGGCTGGACCCAGGAGAACCCAAAAAGTCACCTAGAAGGCAAGGCAGCCGCTCAGAAGGCTTCTGTGGCACCACACAAAGAGGCCCAAGATGGTGGCCACAAGAAGAACTTATCTGGGGTTGTGGCATTCTATATGGGCTTGAGTGACCTCAGGAAAGCTAATTCACGTTTCTGAGTTTCTGTTTGTTCAACTGTAGAATAAAGAAAATCAAACACCTCTCTGGGTGTTGTGAGGGTTTAACAAAGCGGCAGTCGTGCAAAGACGGACTCTGCCATCGCCAGCACCCTCCCACTCTCCAATTTCCGGTCACTGTTATCTCTGTGTCACACGTCATCTTCCCCCTGAGGCTTGATGACACCGTCCCTCCGGAGCACTCCTGGATCCAGGGTGTCTGTGCCTCCATACAGGCAGCTAAGTAAAAAATGCAATGCTTCCAAAGCAGAGCATGTGTCTACACTGTGAACAAACAATTCCATTCCTGGGTGTCCACCAGCCAAAGATGAATATATGTGTGAATAAAGAATATTTACCACATTTTTAGCTACCGTGGCCTCAAACTGGAAGTCACAGAAATGTCCATCAAACAGTGAGTTGATCAACCAATTGTATATTCATCCAGAGAATAAGCTATGGATACAGTCAAAAGCCATAAATCTCAAAAATGTGCAGAGTAAAGGAAATCTGACATAAAAGAATGCACACTGATGATTTCTTTAAAAGATCAGAAAAACATCAAACTAACCTGCAGTGACAGAAATGAGAACAGAAGTTGGGGGTTGATGAGGATGGGGACTGGACTGGCCGCGTAGCCCAGAGGGAGGAGGGGTTTCTGTTGGGCTACGGGCTGTTCTAACCCTGTGTAGTGTAGGGTGTGGATTTCCTTGGCGTACCCATTAAACAGTTCACCTCAGCTCTGTGGATTTATCACATGTGATAAATATTTTAAAATTATTTTCCAATAACTTGCCAATTCTTTGGACAGACAAGACAAAACTGACACATCCATGACATTTAACTAGCTCAAAAGTGCTCACAGAGCAAAGCTCAGCTATCAGGACATGGTGATAGTCAGAGTGCATAGAGGTTGCTTCCCCAGAGGAGACAGTGTGTGTGTGTGGAGGGGGTGCAGCAGGGTGAGCCTAGAGCAGGGCTCCCTCTGAAAATGCACAACTGTCATCAACTGCCTGCCATCCAGTGTAGTTTGTTTGACAGTTTTACTGAGATATGACTTACGGGTCATAAGTGCTCTCATTTTGAATGTGCAATTCAGTGATTTTTAGTAAATATATGGAGTTATGCAAATATCATCACACACTAACAACAAAGCCCATCCAGTCTGCTGACTTCTTGCCACCCACTTCCAGAGATTTCTCGCCACCCACTTCCAGAGATATCTCAGAATGCAAATCTGATTTGCATTCTCTGATTTGCATTAGTTCTGTGAACAAGATGGCAAGAAAGACCCCAAAATCTTATGTAGGTTAACATTTTTATGAAGTCAGTGATATCCAGACCTCCAATTTCTCTGTTTCTCATGCAACAGTTGGGGGAAGGAGTTTTGCTGCCTTAGATTTTCAGGATCTGCCATCAACTCTCAAGACAGCTGATAAGATGGCTAGAGTTCCAGGCCATCAGAATTCCCATACTGAGCACCAAAGAGAGCATGTCTGTGGCTCAGTATGCTTGAACACTAGCACTGTGTGTGCATGTTGGACAAGGCCAGAGAAGGGTCCCCACATGACCAGTGCAGGGACAGGAAGCCACCCTGAGGACAGAGCTGTTTGCTCTAAACACAAGCCCCTGATGCAAAGTTGCTAAATATCACATGGTTCCTACAGGGTGGAAGTTCTCTGCTTTCTCTTCTGCAAATTTGGTAGGAATTGGTGGTTTCCTAGGCCAACAAGGGGAAGCATCTGCAGGAGTGGGCAGTCTCGGGGTCTCAGTCACATCCTGGAAGGGAACTACTTTGTCCTGGTTTGTCAAATGAGATGGGACAAAAAAAAAAAAAAGGCTTACTGTGAAGTACCCCTAGGCCCTGCCTCGGTGCCTGAGCAGGAAAACCCCAGTGCTCCTCAAGTCCACTATCTGGAAACACTTCTACTTGCTCCAAAGCCTTTGACCCTACAGATCTGGGACATTCAAGTTCTGAGTAGCAGATTCAACAGGAGTGAAATCCAGTCCCACTCCTGGGCTGGGTCCTGCAGGAATTTGCTCCTTTGCATAGCAGTTATGGGTCACAGCTGATTGCCTTGTAGGTGGTTTATGTAATTTTAAATGAGGAAATGATCGATCCTCAGGAAGAAGAATAATACAGGGGAGAGAAAACAGAAGACCTGAATGCAAATCTTAGTTCTGTGAACAATAAACCATGGGTCCCTGGCAAAATCACTTGACCTTTCTGAGCCTTTGCTTAGATGAGCTTGAAGGTATCTTCAACTCTGATATTAAGAATAGTAATAACTATAATTTATTAAACATGGGTGCCAAGTACATCCTGCTTATCCCTAACTGGCCGGCTCACTGATCAGCAGGAGGAAAGGCAGGCTAACCTAATTGCTCAAGTTCAAACTGATTGCAAACAGAGTTGCTTGGATTTCCCCAAATCTGCCTACTTTAAACTGGGTCCTGAACTCCAACTACATCGCAGAGCTTAAGGGAATCCTCATTTCGTGGGCTTGTGACCATGGGAGACATTCCCAGAGGCCACTCATTGCTAAAGAAAAGTCTATATATTTTGCCTCCAACATTGTATTTAGGAAGGTTCTAAATGCAAGAAGACTGGAAGACTTTCACAATGACACCATTACATCTACTTGCTTGGCTTATACAAATTTAGCTATCAGTGCTTCCCACCATCCCTCCATCAGTTTCCCTTATTCTCTGAGGAGCCTTGATCTTGGCTATTTTGAGAAAGTTTTCTCCCACCTTTCTGAGTCCTTCCTCCCCAGCCACATATCATCTCATCTTCACAAGCGCTCCCAAAGTTGAAGTCGGCACAGGCTCAACTTATGGAAGAAATGGAGGCTCATGAGGGTCTGCAGTTTGCTCAGTGTCCCTGGGAAGAGGAGCTCACCTCTGCTCGGGAACAAGCCTAGCACTCACCACTGTGCCTGCCACAGATGCCCTCTGATACCACGCTTTCCAAAGAAAAAGCCACCATGCGTTCCCTGGGACCCACCTTCCTTTATTTCCACAGAACATTATTTTTCTTAGCTCATTAACATTATTCACAGCAAAATGAAACAAAACAAAGCAAATTCAAGGTGTATTTATTCTGCTGTGGCCAGTGCTTCAAGCACAGTGTATTGAGAGATTAAAAGAGTATGACGTTCCTATCTCCTAGAATTTAATATTTAGTCTTGTTCTGTGAGTGTGTCCGAGTGTGCGTGGACTGGCGTGTATTCTGTAATATTCAGTTGCTCTTATAAATCAGTGCCTTTGAACTCAGTTGACAACTGAAACTTTCTTTTGCCTTTCTTTGCTTTGCTTCACAGGCCACCGGCAGTAGAAAGGGAAGCTTCATCGGGGTGAGTGGGTGTAGGTGTAGGCATGTGAGTGGTGGGGGGTGCTCATGTTGCTCAACGTGTCTCTCGGTACCCAAAACCTGTTATCAGCCTGTCAGCAGGGCTCACACAATGACACACATTCCCTGCCAAACTGAGTGGAGGAAGGTGTTAGCAGTTAGAAATACTTAGGTGATCTGAAACCCAGTGGCATTTGTATTTTAGAGTGTTTCCTCTCTACTTTCATTTAAATGGTGTGTCTCAGTTATAGCGACTGTGACACTTGGCGTCGGGAAGTCTAGCCCCCAAAGCACTCCTATGCTGGGTACCAACCAGAGTTCTTTGCTCACCTGGTGAGGCTATAGACTTCTTTCTAGAAAAAGAATTTTTAAATAAAACAAAAGGTAAAAGACTACAAAGAACATTCATGTCATGAAAATGCAATGACTCAAATATTAAAATAGCAGGTTGTAACCCAATATTTTTGTTTCTCTATTAATGTATTAAGCAAATAGACTTACAAATAATTCCAAAAGGTACCACATTTCCAGCTAATGATAATATAAGTGATATATCTTAACTACGTTGTTAATGTAACAGGAAAACATAGTGACAGGTCTTGTTGCACCAAAGCCTTGGTTATAACTAATACTTCTGGGTTTTGTTACCCATATTCATTGTTGAAGGAAATGCTAAATTTGACTTAGGGCTGACAAAAATAGTTTTCCCTCTGATAAGTTAATATCCACCCTGAATTCTATGCAGTTATAATAACGGTTCTTTGTCAATTCTATGCTCCGCATGCTAAACCTGGATGGACTTCACAATGTATTAAACATTGGAACGACAGAAATTCTTGGGACCTAGTCTTGACTTATTGAATTAGAATGTCTAAGGTAAAAAAAAATCCATGAATCTGCCTTTTGAAAAGATTTCAGAGATGATTCTGGTGCACATTCAATTAGGGAAGCTATTGAACTCTCCAAGTATCTCCACCAAGAATTTAGAATGCATGTTATCTTTACCAGTTCTTATGGAACTAGTCTTTGAAAGTTTTTTTATGAGTTAAGTGAGCACTAATTCCTTCCCCCATTAATTTTGATGCCTACTTTATCCATGTAAAATGTACACATGGTCTTGTACATTTGTCATGTGACCAGACCACTACCAAGACAAAGAACCCCCACATGGCACGAAACCACTTTACCTGAGCCTCTTGGGAGTCCACCATTCCTCCACCCCAGTCCCTGG
Source organism: Dinomys branickii (assembly GCA_004027595.1). NCBI lineage: Eukaryota > Metazoa > Chordata > Mammalia > Rodentia > Dinomyidae > Dinomys > Dinomys branickii. The sequence goes on along the minus strand of PVLD010014088.1, from coordinate 12,855 downwards.
CAATCACTAATCTGTCTTCCATCCTGGTTGCCAATTTACAGAGTGTCACATAAGTGGCTCCCACAGTATGTAACCTTCTGAGTGTGGCGTCCTTACACTTGGTGTAAGGCGCTTCAGTTTCTCCATCCAGGTGACCAAGATGGACTTTCACAGCTGCAGTGAAAAACCCTCTCCTACACTGCTGGATTTGACTATGCTGGGCTTTGCTAAGCACACTGGCATCTGTGCTCATGCAGAATACTAGTGGTTTTGTTGTGATGTCTTTGTCTGACTTTGTTATCTGAGTAATAAGATGTGTAAAGAAGTGTCTCTTCCCCTTCTGATCTGGGAGGGGGGATGTGTAATCCATATACTTTGCAAGCTATAAGCCCATGTTCCAGGGAGTTAACTTCAACTTTGAGGCCTTTCAGAAGAGAGCCAACTTCAGGACCAGTATATGGTGAGCACCTCCTCTGGGGTCTCTGCTGGACCACCACGTGACCACTGTTCCCAAGCTCCCTCTCTCAGATGAGCTGATGCTTCTGAGAGAGCATTATCGTTGCATATCTGGGACACTGAAAGTCAAGAAAAAGAATAACCACAACTGAAACTACATGCCCCCTTCCTGGACGGAGGCCATTATGCTAAGTACTTGACATGCATGGTCTCATTTCACACTTACCACAGCCCCTGATGCAGGCACTGGGTCACCCCAGTCTATAGATGGAGAAACTGGAAACTCAGGCAACTTGCCCACTCTCAGGGCCTGCAGAGTTTGTGCTCCATCCATGTCCAGGGGGTGGCCCAGGGAAGCCACTAAGCCTCCCAGAATTGCAGTGTGTGGTGGCAACTAGAGATGATGACACCTGCCCTTCAGGTGTGTGTGTAGGTTGGATCTAATCACAGGTAAGGTGCTGAAGCAGTGTCTATTGCATCAACTGCTTCACACAGGGAAGCTACCATGGTGTCCTCTTCCTCCTGTCCTCACTCTCTGTGTAGAACCTTGAGTGAAAGACTATTTCTTCTACCACCTCAGTGAGAGTGAGTATGAAGGAGGGCAGCAGAATGATAGCAGGGGACTACCAGGTCACAGCGCAGAGGCCCACTGGGGACTCTGTCCCTCTCATAATCTTCCCTGCCAGTGGAGCACAGGCTATTATTCATGCCATCAAGCTAGGATTGCTCAGTCTCACCAGACCTGTCAAGACTATCATCCCTGGATCCCCTTGAAATTCGCAGGGGAAACCGAGCTCCCTTTGATAGTAGGGCCATGGCCTTGTGTAGACCAGTTAGAGAGTTCTAGCTCGCAGCAACCCAGAAGGGGAGGGGGGTTTGGCATAGTTCACAGAGGAGAATAAAGCCTAGGTCAGCATGACTTCTGAACCCATCATATTAAAAGTGTCCTTAGAAAAAAGACTGGTTGCAAAGTGTCAGTTTAATATACTCAACAGGTGAAGTATGATCGTGAAAACAGCATTTCACAGATTCCTGATTAAGGAGCCAAAAGTGGGAATAGCTGTCTCTCTCTTTATCTATCTCCTCCCCGCCCCTGTCCATCTCTTGCCTCAGTCTCCCCTCCTCTCTATAGAATACCCCTCTACACCCCTCTCCATTGTCCCAACATTACCTGTTGCTGTCCCAGCCTCTCACAAAATCTTCTTTTCTAATTCCCAGAAGAAGAATCTTGCAGGCTAGCTGGAGTCAGTGTCTTCCAGAGTTTGTGCTTTGGGGAGCAGAACCAATGTGGCCAGCAGGAACCCCCCCATGAGCCCCAAAGTGTGGAGAAGGAGGATCAGTGCTGGGGGCTGGGGTGCTAGAAAGAGCATCCTCTACCTCCATATTGCTTTCCTAAACTAAAGCATTATTTACTATAGAAAACTCAGACCAGTTCAAATTAATCCTGCCTTGAGTTAGCAGAAGCAGTCATTGATGGATGGATCTTTGGCAGATGAAGACATTGGTTTAGAGACTTTAATAAAACTAGAACATGGAGGAGCCAATGGAAGTAAACGAGTCCGGACCCATCTCCCGGCAGAGGCTGTAAGTATGATCTGAATTCAACAGCAGTGCTATTGTAAATGAAAATGCAATGCAAACCACAGAGGTAATTTCAAACATGGAAGAAGTCTCTCTCTTTTTTAGTTTGTAAAGTTTCTTTATTGGTACGTGTTTATATCCCTTGTGAGAACAGGTGCATAACACATACTAAGGTGTGGGTGATACATCTAATTCCTTTGTGTTCCCTTTCCCTCCCCGATCCACCCATCTCTTGACCCTTTTCTCTTTGTTTGTACATATGTGCGGTGTACATTGTTTCCATTCCTGTGTGGAGCTGCTACACTACCTGACACATCTTCATCCCTTTCCTCGTCCCCTGCCCCTTCCTGCCTTCCCCTCTCCCTCCACGTCTTGGTCCTCTTCCTACCTGAGAAAGATTTATCTCTCTGCTTCCTATGGCCTTTTATTTTGCTATTTATTTATACCTTGGGTCTCTCATATAAGAGAAAACATGCTTCTAAAAGTGAAAAGAAAGAGATAAAATTCATTTTGGTCATAACTTTCGCTCAGCCCTAAAGTAGCTACAGTGTTAACATTTCAACAAATCAATATTAAACAATATTGTAGAGACATTTTGCAAGTTCTTGTATGAAGGGGTCACAATCCAATGTGTGCCTTACACTTTAACTTAGTTGCTGTATTTTTATCGGAACTATCTAATTTGTATTTAAATTTTCACAAATGTACAGTGCAAACTGTAGAGGGAATTGAACTCAGGATCTTATGCTTGCCAGGCAGGCACTGTACCACTGCTGCATCCACGCCCAGAGACTTAACCACAGGTTCTACTCCTTCCCGTTCTCTCTCATTAGCTACATGGGATGGAACTCAGCGGTCCTGGGTTCAGCTCTTCCGTACTGAGCCGGTCTCTGCCCAGCTCCTCCTCCTGTATAGAGGTGACCAGGGTCAAAGTGTCTGTGTGGACTTGTGGCTCCCACCCCATGAGGGAATCAGAGATGCAGGTGTCCATATCCTGGCCCCATCTATATGACAACAGGTACATTTTTACGGACTAATTGACCAGAGGATGTTGGAGATTTTTAACTTTTTGCTTTTACCACTGCCCTGCTTAGGAGAACATTTCTGGTCCCCAAATTCCCATCATTAGAGTGGGGCAGGGGTGGTCAGGAGGTGCCATTGCTGGAGACACACACGGGCAGCTGACAGCTGGCACCTGTCCATCCCCCTAGGGACAGGTGGCTTCAGCTGTGACTGTTGGGCTGCTGAAGATCACTGCCCCCAGGCCTCTGGGTGACAGAGGGCACCCTATGACCCCTGGTATGGGCCCCGGGGTCCCTGGAAGGCAGAGGCCCCCGCTCCTGGGTGTCACCAAGCTGGGTCCCACAGTGGCCTCTTCTCTGGCTGGTGCTTGGTGCTACAGACCGAAGTGAATGCTGTAGCCGGGACTTCCCAGCATCCCAGTCAGGGTCACGCTCATCCTGGGAGAGCCCGGCTAGGCGGTGGGCACGACACTGTGGCTCAGCCCTGGGGACAGAGGGACACAAGGGGGGCTTTACAGAGGGCCTGGAGGGAAGGGGAGACTGAGTCAACACATGTCCACAGTCACCCCGGGGCTTTGGACACCCAGGATACTGCTTGTATGACAGCAGTGAGGAAGATGTGACCCCAGAGGGGTGTTACTACACAGACTCAGACCAGCTGGAACCCAGGGAGGTGTTAGTAGACTGACTCAAAAAGACAGCTTAAAATAGGGGCTGCTCCTTCCTAAAGTACAGTTACTCATATGTTTCTAGTGCAAGGAAGTCTCAAGACTGAGCTTGAGAAAAACCATATCGAAATCATGGGAGGTGGCGGGGGCAGGAAAACTAAGGTGGTGGCAGGGGAGAAAGAGGAGAGTTTCAGGAACATCCATGTGGAATTAATGGTGGGAAGGTGTGATTGAGAAGAGGCAGCTGGTTTAACAATGGGAGCTTCCCAGGAGCGTGGGTGAGAGTGTTTCAGTACAAAGCCCTGGAAGACATCTGGAGAGGGCGAGGAAGCAGAGATCACACTTCCAGGGGGCTCCGAAGCACAGGGACAGAGAGGAAGACAGCAGGTCAAGATGGGCTTGTTAACTGTTTGTTTAATAAGATCCATTTGAACAAGTTCACGGGCCAAAAAGAAGTGAAGTCAGGGCATAATAACCCAACAACACAGAGAAAGAGTAAAAATGCGCAAATACTACAGCGAGGATGGCCTGATGAGGGTATAAAGATCCACGTGGCGGGAAAACACTTCTCACAGAGGAGGGATGTGAGGCAGGGTCTGTAAGTTGAGGTGTGGACAGCTGTGTGCCCCTGGTCTCAAGGAGAAGATGAACCAGGAGACACAGGCTGCAGTGTGACAGGGGCTTGGGGCAACCACTGAGCCAGCAGGACAGGAAGAGATGGCTTCCCTGCTCTGAGGCCGGAGATCAGACCTGCTAAGCCTTCTGGCTCTATGTGTCTGCTTTGTTGTTGTTCTTTTGAGACAGGTCTCACTATGCAGTTCAGGCTTCCTAGCTGCTTTGACCTTGAGCTCACTTTGTAGCCCAGGCTGGTCTCGAACTCACAACAATACTCCTACCACAGCCTCCCATGTGCTGGGATTACAAGCGTCCACCACCATGCCTGGCTTGTCTACTTTTTGTGATATTTCTCTGGATGATCAAAAATAGGAGTGGAGAACATAGATTTACCCCAGGTCGGGATTCTGGAGTATACACAACAGAATGGTAAAGGGTTGCAAAGTAGTGAACCTTGGAAGAAAGTAGAAGTCATGTGTCACGGTGTCCAGAGGGAGTTGGTGAAACCTTCAGGAGGTGACAGATCAAGAAAGAAAACAGGTGAACAACAACAGATATTGACAATCTGGGACCTTACAGGACCTTACAGAATGAAGGAATGAATTCTGAATTCTGAAAGCACAGGGAACAAGGTCTGGTGTTGTGGATATCCGCAGTACACAAAGGTCACCAAGCATAGGCAGGGGACAGAGACAAGGGAGAGGGGATTCTGCTATCAGCACTCAGGTTCTGTGTCCTAACTCCCAGGTCTGTGATCTGGATGTTTTTAGTGGGTGACATCACCTTTAAGAGAGGTTTCTTGGATTATTTCTACAGACAACTGATTTTATAATAGGCAAAGACTTTCCTGGTTTAACTTTCTTTCTTTCTTTTGCGGGGTGGGGGTTTTGAGACAGGGTCTCACTATGCAGCTTAGGCTGTACTTGAACACAGTGTGTAGCCAAGGTTGGCCTCAAACCCACAGGGTTCCTCCTGCTTCAGCGTCCTAAGTGCTGGGATCACAGGAGTGCACCACCAGACTCAGCTTTAACTTTCTGACAATAACTGCATTTTCAATCTACTCTTAGGAGGAAGTCACTGTCACCTTCCCTGCACAATGAACTACCCCAGTGATGGGTCTGTTGTCTCTCCAACCTTGTTTCCAAGCAATGAACCCCACACTCTCATATTCACCTTTCACTTGGATGAATTGCTTGCTGACTCAATAGAATTATAAGTTAGTAAGTTGTATTTCTGGTTTTTTTTTTTAGAGATATGACATTTACATTGATAACTAGTTATAAATGCCCCCCAGAAGTCTCATCCTCGGATTTTAGGAGAGGATTGGACTATACAGGTGTTAAACTCAACAGTGGATGAATCCAGCGATGAGTTTACCATTGGATGTGTGTTAGGAGATGAGGCCTGGATAGAATAGGTGGGTCCCCGGGGCATACCTCAGGAGACTATGTCTCTCTTTCTGCTTACTAGCTGCTTTGACCTGAGCAGCTACCCTCCACCTTTGCCATGTTGACTCCATCTTCAAGCCAGTCAACAACAGACTGAACCCTCTGGAAATGTGACCCAACATATTAAGTTTCTTCTTGAACTGTGCATGTCACATATTTTCTCCCAGTGTTGGGATACCTGGTTAGTACATACTTCATCACGTCCAATTGCTGGACTGAGTAACAACTTAGGAATGCCAGCTAGACAAATTCTTATTTTAGTGTCTATGTGGGTAAGAGATTCACAGATAAATATAGAAGTTTTAAAAGCTACAAGAGTCTTAAAAAGTAGAAGTCTGATTCATCTGTCTCATTTTAAAGACGAGGAAATTGAGGGCCAGAAAAGTGACTTCACTTGTACAAGGTCATGTAGCTAGCTCAAATATATCTCAAGGTCACTGATGGAACCCTTGAAGAAGAAGGGGTTGTTAATCCTGGACCATGACTCATCCTCAAACTTCCCATCCCAATTCTTTTATCAGATATGAGTTTTATAATAATCTAAAACAACAGGTCACTGTAGTTTTCACCAAAACTGGTCATGTCAGTGAAAAACTAATAAAAATAACTCAATTTAAAAGTTAGTAGCAAACAGTAGTCAGCTGGATGACTGCAAGTATTTCGTTTCATCATGACCAGAAACGACTGGATTGCGAACATCTTGGCCACAGACTCTGCTTCTTTTCTTTCTGGAGTTGGGGAGAAACAGACTTACATCTCCAGGAAGGCCATACAGGCACTCTGCCCATAGATCTGCGCGATCCTCTTGGGTGTGTCCCCAAAGAAGTCGGGAGCATCAATGGCGGCGTGCAGGGCATGAAGGACCTTGAGGACACCCAGGTGACCTGACTCAGCTGCAAAATGAGCTGGGGTCCAGCCCACATCCGTGACCAGGCAGGGCCTAGCTCCATGCTCCAGCAGGAGATGCAGCACCTCCATGTGCCCTTAGGAGAACCAGGAAGGACAGAATGAGGCAGAGGAAAGTGTTCCTGGTGGCCCAAGGTCAGGGCCAGCCCAACAGCATGAGAAGGGGCAGACAGTAGCCGCTGAGGCGTCTCTGTGTTCCTTCTCCTTCTCTCTGTCGCTATCAGGGCCTCCTGCACACATAAGCTCCATCCCTCGCTGACCTGAGTCCCTCAGCTCCTCCTGAACTTCTCTTGCCTGTCCCTGTCCCTGTCCCTGTCCCTGTCCCTGTCCCCATCTAGATGCTCCCCCATACCCACCCATAGTAGCATCAGTGAGATGCTCCCTGAGCAATCTCAATGCTCTTTTCCAAAACAAGTATTTTAGAGGCCACTGCCCTTGCTGCTACACAGCTGGAGGACATGGGCTTGCTAACCAGAGGATTGTGGGTTCAGATCTTCACAGTACCGCCGCCTAGCAAGGGTTACTATGGGTAAGGAACATCATCTATAGCTCAACGTCTTCCTCTGTAGAAGGAGAGATGCTACCAATTGCTCACTGAATACTTGCAGGGTGCCACTGAGGTCACAGGCATAAAGCAACCAGCAGAGAGCCCAGCACAGAGCAAATGCTCCCTAACATGGGTACAGCTGCCAATCCTTTGCACTTAGATTTTGCAAATTTCCCAAGAAAACTTTGTGTCATCTGTCTTGCTTTCTGTGGACACATTCTCTACGTGGGAGTCAAAGCAAATATTTATAAAGCAAGGCTGGCCACAGCACTTTGCTGTTGATCATTCTTTGGTGGTGTCCTGGTGCTAAGCTTCCACCAAGCCTGGCCTGAATCTGCGCCCATCCTCCTCCCATCCTCATGTCCTCCTATCCTGGAGCAGGCTGTGTGGGGCGTGGGGAACCCATGATGAGACGAAAAGTTTTCCCCTTCTCCACGTTGTTGTGCCTCCACTGTGGACAAGCAGATAGACTCCCAGTTTTGACAGAAAGCAGACTATGTGAGGTATTGCAAGTGGTGTGCTAAAAAAAAATGCAACAATGTTTAAATGAAAATGTAAAAATTCATTACAGCAAAAGATACATTACCAGAACAGTCTCTCACTTTGAGCAAACTTACCCCATGGTGCGGTTCTTGTGACGTCTGAAAGCACTTCTGGAAGTCCTCTTTCCTAAGTGTCTTTACTAGTTGTGATCAATCATGTGGTGAATGCAGTTGCCACGTGTCACCAGATCTGGCACTGTGTGACTTCTGGATCTTCCCCAAGGTCAAAATAACCATGGAAGGGAAACATTTTGAATCGATTCAGGACATCAAGGTGGCAGGGACAGCGCAACTAAAGACACTCATGAAAGAAGACTCCAGAGCTGCAGCAGAAAGTGGCGGGGGCAATGGGATGAGTGTGTTCAAAGCACAGGGGAGGATTTAGAGGGGGCTTAAAGGCAATGTGTCTTTTACTGTGATAAATTTTTTAAATTTCAGCCTTCATTGTATTTTTACATCACACTGCGTATACCTACATTCTTCCTGGTCACACATCACAGTACCAGAATGGCACAGCTGCTCTTGTCATATAGAATAAACTGAGGCCAAGACAGTAAACGATGTGCCCAAGGTACCATGCCAGCACGTGGTTATGTTGGGGCTGACCTGCTCCATCTGGTTCCAGGGAAATTTCCTGTCCCCACCCCTCAGCCTGCAGATAGGCACCTCATGGATGGGGACCAGAGGACAGTGGACTCCTCTTGGGTCCCAACTGCCCACCTCTGATTGCAGCCCAGTGCAGTGGGGTCCGGTCGTTCCAGTCCGCATCCTTGTGATTTGGGTTGCAGAGGCCTTTCTTCAGGATACGTTTCACTGCACTGCAGTCCCCCACAGCTACAGCCTGATGGAGTCTTGTCATGTCTGCCATCTTGGTCAGTTCCATGGTAAACTGCATGAGAGACGCCCCATTTAGGAAACTCTATGGCAACGCTTTATTCCTTCCCAGGATCGCACAGATCTGTGTCAGCTGAGCATGGTGGCATGCACCTATAATCCCAGCTACTTGTAAGGCTGAGGCAGGAAGATTAGAAATTAGAGTCCAGCCTGGGCAATGCAGTGACTTAGAGAGGCACTGTCTCAGAATAAAAACAAAAAGAGCTGGGATTGTAGCTCAGTGCAAAGGCCATGGGTTCCATCCCCAGTACTGCCCCCTACAAACAAAAAAGGAAACTAGGAATGGGGACAGAGGCTACCCGAGCTGCGGCCTTGGGAAGAGGCTTGGCCAGGAGGCAGGCAGCAACATTCTCTGCCCTAGTGCTCTCCAGGTCTCCCAGAGAGGCTGGCCACTCACACTGGCAGCTGACTGGGGGATGGGGACTCCTGGGTTGTCAGGGCCCAGCCTAGTCAGGATGAGCCAAGTCTGGCTGTGGACATAGATGCCACCTGCTGGTCTCTCGGCTCCTGTGGAGATGCTGTGTACCTGGAAACTGACTCCGTAGATCTGGGATGGGATTCAAGACCCCACATATGTAACAAGTACCCCCAGCAGCTCTGGTTCTTTCTCCATACTGGAGTGGCAGTATCTCTTTCACATTAACCATAACTCTAATACAGCGGATGGCTTAGTTACATAATGATTGACAAGCAGTTAGAAAGGGACAAGGCCCAAGATAGAGTCAGAACAGAGATGAGACAAGCCAGGCCTGTGGTCAAGAGCTGAGTCTATAGAAAACAGGCCCCAAGATAGAAACCCCATGGCCTGACCTGTGAGCCCCACAAGAGATAAATAATAGATCAAAGCTGTGCTGTAACTAACACCATCTGGTCTATTAAGTCAAACAGCATAAAACAACACACAGAATCAGTGTAACAAACATGTAGCTAAATGACCCAAACACTCTGACCCTCACTCCTACCCCTTCCAGAAACTCCTTGGTTTTTCTCTGTGCTACTCAGCCTTGCTACATACCTTGTTTTCCTATTAGATCAGTATTAGCTAAGTGACTGCATTTGTAATCCCACAGGTTGACTATGGTTTGACCCAAACTAACTTACAATGTGATTTTACTGTTTAAAAACCCCATAGAAAAAGAGCCTCAGTGGAAACCCACTTTGGGGACCCCTCCTGCTTCTTAGATTTCTATAGCAAAATTTTTCTTCCCTTCATCTCCTTTGTCCTCAAGTCCATTCTTGGCTTTGTGAGACATGAACTTCACACATCTAACCAGTTAGAAATTACCTGTAACCCTAACCCTAATCCCAACCCCAATGTCTTGACCTCGGCCTAAATTGTTATTTATTACATATGTGGCATGAAGTAACCATAAAATGGTACCAACTGCACTTTACTTTTTTTATTTGCTTTAAGTAAAAAAAAAAAAAAATCCCTTATCCTGGAAGATTTGATCAGGCCTAAGATGGTAAACAAAAATACCAGTGTTTCTAACTTGCAGATGCCACTGGAAACAAAAGTGCCACTCAAATCAGCATCTGCAGCCTCTTCCCTGGCCTTGCGTGCGACCTGCACCCAGGCTTAGGCTTCCCCCAACTGCATATGCTCACATCTGAGTCTGTATGAAGAAGATTGTTCAACTTCCTATGGATGAGTTGCAATTCAACTAAACGTTTTCATTGGGCTGCAAAATGTATTTCCAAGAACTTGAAAAGTGATCCTAAAAAAATCATATGGAAATTCGAAGGATCTAGAATAGCCAAAAACTACTTTTAAAAGAACAAAGCTGGAGGGCTCTGCTTCCTGATTTCAACTCACGTGACAGTTCAATGGGAAAGAAGAGCCTTCAACAGATGGTATAGGGACCACGAGATATTTACACACAAAGGAAGAAGATGATTCTCCACCTCACAAAGGTTTGTTACTCTGCTCTACTCTCAGATAGTACTGAGCCTTATATTTAGTTGTGACCCTTTTGAGTTAATTTTTGTACATGGCACACTTGTTAAAAGCAATTGAGCATTAATGTAAGCATTCCCTCCTAGCTTTCCATTCTGTTCTATTGCTCTACATGTGAATTCTTGTACTAGCACTACCGTAATTTTTTCCCTGCAGTTCTAGAGAGAATCCAGGATCTCCCACAAGCTAGACAAGTGCTTGATCACTGAGTTATATCCCCAGGCGTTTCTAAATTTTATTTTGAGAAAATATATTGCTAAGTTGCCCAGGCTAATTTCAAACTTGGACTCCTCCTGCCTCCTTTTTCAAGCAGCTGGGATTACAAGCATGTGCAGCCATGCCAAGCTAGAGTAACTCTCTCATCTTGGTCACTATAGTACATTTTGACATTGAAAAGTATGAATCTTCCCATGAGGTATATGTCCAATAGAACAAAAACATATCCACACAAATATCTGCACACAAATGTTCCTAGAATCATCATTCATTATAGGCAAAAAGTAGAAACATTTCAATCTTCTACCCACTGATGAAAGGATAAATAAAATGTGGAAAATCTGTATAATGAAATATTATTTGGTGACTAGAAAGGAATGAAATACTGGTATATACTTCATGGGTAAATCTTGAAACACACTTAGTGAATCACAGAAGACCACATAGGGTATACTTTTATCTATGTGAAATGAAGGCCAGGGATATAGCTCAGAGGCACAGATACCCACCTGGCAAGAGCAAGGTCCTGAGTTTGAGTCCTGGCACCAAAAAAAAAAAAAAAAAAAGGTGAAATCATTTATGTGAAATGCTCAGAAAAGGCAAATCTATGGAGACAAGATATAGATTCTTTTTAGTTACCTAGAGCTGGGATGAGGGTCAGCATGGGGCCTGACTGCTGGAAAGTACATCCATTCTTTTGGAGATAACAAAAGGTTTTTAAATTAGATTTTTCTGGGTAATAGTTTCACAACACTAAAATACTATTTCATTCATGGAGCTCTTTGTGGAAATGTCAACCTGGGGTCGCTCGCATGTGTTTCCACAAGGGCCAAGTACACATAGTGGAAATGTGAGTCTGGGATCGCTCGCATGTGATTGCCCATTTGCTGCACCCATATCATTGTACACTGAATGGTGTGCTTGACTTGGATTTGACTTCGTGGGATATGAATTATATATAAATAATGCTATTTTAAAAATAAACTTTCTAAAAGTCTTATTTGCATATTTATTTGCATATATTTGTTTGCATTTTTATTTTCATTCATGTTCACTAGCCTATTATTGACTACTGAAATTTAGCAAACACATTCCTTTACAGCAATCTTTGTGAATTCAGTTACACACACTTACATTCCCATCTTTCTGATAGATGCACCTCAATTTACAGAGGAGTGAGTAACACAGGTTGCAATGTAAATCCTGTACTAATAAGAAAGGGGTGTTAGAAAAACACTTACTGTGTATCTGAAATCCAAGAGCTCTGCACAAGAGGCAGCCTTAGCCTGGACTGTTGTTGTGTGATGACACCATGGAAACAGGCCCCGCCTTACTCAGGAGAACCCGCCAATCAACATCAGCTCCCCCAGGAGTCAGGTGGGGTGAGGTCACCTCTCTGCTTCACATGGAACCTCTGCAGCAATTCTGTCTTCTACTTTAATCCAAAAGTAGAGGTTCTTCACAAATTCTTTCAAATAGCAACTGACAAAAATTAAAAAGTAGCCAGTGGTTGTCAGCCACAGGCCTGGAAGGGAGATCAGCTACTCATTTGTCACTTAAGCAATGGAGATGGACCTCGAGAAGCAGTAGGGACAGCCTGGGCCCCTCACACTCAGAACCAGCATGAGATTTTGGGCAAGCTCCTTAAGTTTGCAGAGCTGCTTTTTTCTTACAAATAAAGGGAAAATTTTACAGTTTTGCTTAGGGCTATAAAAAATGCTTAAATAATTCATAAAGCACCTGACATGAGCTAGCTACTTAAAGAACAAAAGAACCATGACACATCTAGGGGCTGCTCATTGCCTCTGCTTCCCTCCCAAGCTCTAAGCAGACATCTCTATTTATGATGATACCAGTTTAAAACAGCTCTTTCCCTCTCTCTCGCTTGCTGCTCTTCTCTTCCCCTCTTCCCCATCCTTCCTTTTTCTTCTCTTTCTCCCCTCTCTTTCCTTCCCTTCATTTTTCTCCCTACCTTCCCAGATGTGTTTATAAGATGCTCTCATAAGCAGTTTGGAGATTTCTCC